>CAUYON010182423.1:0-17871 GCA_963573935.1 Arctocebus calabarensis | reverse complement strand
TGAAGACCCCAGTAACACTGATAAACTGAGCGAGCTCAATGTGCACAGGGGAATCAAAGACACTGTGGGGGAGGGGGGAGGATAGGTGGAGGGAGGGTAAATGTTGGGGCCACACCTATGGTGCATCTTAGACGGGTTCAGGCAAAACTTACTAAAAGCAGAATATAAATGTCTTCATACAATAACTAAGAAAATGACATGATGGCTATGTCAAATAGTGTGATGAAAATGTTTCAGATTGTATATGAAACCAGCACATTGTACCCCTTGATTGCACTAATGTACTCAGCTCTGATTCAACAATAAAAAAAAAAAAGACACTGTGGGCTGCGTTTCACTAGAAATGAAATAATGGACCATAACACAGTCTGTCTCAAAACTTTGGTAGTGATCCACATATATGAAACCTAGCAAAATGGCTGAAAAAGTCTTAGCTACATAGTCATCTAGTGGGTGAACAAATGAGTGAATATTTAAAAACACGTCATTACAATGACCAGTACCTCTGCCAAAATGGCCCAATAGGTCCTTCCTGGGAGACAAGTGTGTTTTTCAAAGTGCTGTGCCCCTGGGGGTCCTGCTTTTAGGCAATGGGCGAGCACTCAGCCCTCAGCTGTCTGCAGTAGTTGCAATAGCCAAATCTACTGCTGCTTAACAAGCACTCAGCAAATACAGGGTGACCATTAAGTTCATGCACAATTAATGGCCACCCTGTATTTCTGGGGGGTGGAAAAAAGAAAAGGTTCTTTTCCTCACATTCCAACATCACACACACAAAAATAGTCCAAACAATTTTGTTAAATCGTTCAGCATTAAAAAGGATATGCAAGTATATTTATGTACATACATATATATATAATGAATAAGTATGACAAATATAACCAGATGAGTTAAGTTTTCCCCTATAAGTATAGCCACTCATTTTTACATATTAAGTACAGAGTAAGTATCATGCTAAATAATTTACACAGCAGTCAAAATGGATTTGGATTTGCTTTTTTGGAGAAGTGATATTTCTCAGGAATCAGAAATATTTGACTGATAGATCTTCAGTGTGACCCACTTGAACTGTCTTATTTGACTGATAGATCTTCAGTGTGACCCACTTGAACTGTCTTTTGTTTTGTTTGCCTTTCTTTTGTTTTCTTGGTTTTTTTTGTTTGTTTGTTTTTTGAGACAGGGTCTCTCTCTACAGGTTCGGTTGGACTGCAGTGGCATTACCATGGCTCACAGCAACCCCAGACTCCTGGGCTCAACAATCTTCCTGCCTCAGCCTCCCAAGCAGCTGGGATTACAGGTGCCCACCACGACACCTCCATGAGGCATGTTGAAGATACTAATTCCATTTCACCAAGGATCAACCGATGTGGCCTTTTATAGTTTTTAGCTAAAATTCACTGGGCTCTGCCTATGTGCCACACACACAGTCCTAAGGGGAACTCAGTATTTTCTCTATTTTGCAGATGAGGAAACTGATCCTTGATGAGGTCAGGTTAATTTATCCCCAAACTCAGAGGCAGGATTCAGACCCAGGTTTGTCTGACTCTATAGCCCAAGTTTTCATCCGTTGAGCTAATTAACACCTGCTTGGGCCAGAGGAGAGATTCATCTTTGCTTTGAGCCATTGATATGCTCTAAAAGTGAGATATTTATTTGAGGTATTAAAGAGGAAATTCTTTCAACTAGATATCCTAAATATTTCTCAAGGGGAAGTTTTCCACATTTTCTTGTATAACAAATCATTCTACCAGAATAAGACTTGCATAGCATTATCTATTAGGAAAAAGAAAAAAAAATGATTTTATAGAAAAGACAAGTGACTCCGAGACCAGCACTGAGAATTCTTTAAAGAAAGCGACCAGTTCTGCAGGGACACCTATATTTAGCCAGTGAATCAGACAGATTCCTTAGCTCGCAAGTCACTGGGCTGAAAGAACAGGTTTTAGTCTCATTGAAAAGAGACAGGAGAAGATGTTTTGAAAGAAAAGAATTCTGAGAATAATAGGATTCTTGAAAAGAGCAAAGCACAGAAAAAGACAAAGCCAAAAAAAGTCAGAGAAAGAAAATTGAGGGGGCGGAGGGGAGGAGAAAAAAACCAAAGACAAGAAAGACAAGTTTCAGAGAAGAAAAAGAGGAAGATAAGCTTCTAGTTCTCCCTTTATCTCTAGCTCTCCCTTGATAAACTTCGAAACTGTGCCGACTTTAACTAATAGCCATTGTGCACAATTATGAACCTTCCGGCCCTAGCAAAGTATGAGTCTCTTGCTACTGACATTTGGTCACGCTGAATAGCGAGCTTGCTTCTGTGTTTCTTGATTATTAATAATTGCATCAGTTCATCGTGGGTTTTTTGTATCACAATATTAAGCAATATTAATAATAATAATGCCAAGAAAGTCATGTTCACATTGTCAAATAAGAGTATGTGTATTGGCTCGGCGCCTGTGGCTCAACGGGCTAAGGCACCAGCCATGTACACCTGAACTGGCAGGTTCGAATCCAGCCCGGGCCCGCCAAACAACAATGACGGCTGCAACCAAAAAATGGCCGGGCATTATGGCGGGCGCCTGTAGTCCCAGCTACTTGGGAGGCAGAGGCAGGAGACTCGCTTGAGCCCAGGAATTGGAGGTTGCTGTGAACTGTGATGCCACAGCACTCTCTCCAGGGTGACAGCTTAAGGCTCTGTCTCAAAAAAAAAAAAAAAAGAGTATGTCTATTATAGAATGTTTTGATTCTGACGGTCAGTATAAAGTCAGCAGTAACTTTTTTTTTTTTCGGTTCATCGTTTTTATCAGAACAAATAGACAAGTTTCTTTAAGGTCTCAGAGAAAGCCGAGAGGTTCCACTGCTGTGAAAGAGACTCATTTCTAGGGAAGGGGTGGGCTTCATTCCTAAAGAGACCTCCATCAGCTATGGGGCAACACCCGCATACGACAGACAGCAGAGGCTCTTTGCTGTCCCAGATGAAGCAATTAAAAATTCGATGACCCTGAGGACAGACATCTGCCGAATATTTTAAATCAGTGTTTTTCAATCTTTTTTACCTCACAGCTCACTTGAACCTATAGTTAAAGTTCTGTAAGACGCTCAAATTATGTTGATCAAAAAGAAAAAGAAGAGTTAAAAAGAAAAAAGAATATACTTCTTGTGCTTTGAACTTCTTTTGAAAGTAATTTAAATAATGGTCTTTAAACACTTTCGAGGCACACCTGAGATTCTCACACACGGCATACCAGTGTGCCGAGGTACAGAGGTTGAAAATCGGTTTTAATTTTTGTTTTATATTCTTTTCAGGATGTTTGATGCCACGGAATAAATACTTAGTCGAAATAATTTGAATCTTAATTCCACACTTTAATCAACAATATATGCTTTATCTCTACCTGTTTCATTCTCTCATTTAATAAACACACAGATAAATGAATTTTCACTTAAAAAGTCATGTTTGACAAATTCTATTTTCTAATTATCCTTTATTTCAATCAACAGTATGATTTAAAGTATAAAGGCAAAATATTACTTCGCCTGATTTACATTGTTCCTAAAAATGCATTTTTTGGCAAAAAAGTAAAATTCACTTGCTCCACGTTATTCATTTCCCTCAGCAGATCTGATAAGTCAATAGGAGCCCTCCACCCACAAGACTTCCCACCTCCACACCCTGACACAGGCAGCCATTTCTAACTCAGTTGCACTTCCCCTCTGTCACTGCCATTTTTTTTTTTTATTGTTGAGGATTCATTGAGGGTACAAGAAACCACATTACACTGATTGCATTTATTAGGTAGTCCCTCTTACAATCGTGTTTTGCCCCCAAAAGGTCTTGGCACACACCAAGACCCCTCGCTCCTTCCCTCTCTCTGCTCTTCCTTTCCCCACCCCTCCCTCCTTCTTTCCCTCTCTGCTCTCCCCTTCTCCCGCCCCCACCATGTACCACCATCATTTTTTTGTTCTCTCAAAAGTTATCCTGAAAATTAAAGTGTTGCCCCAATTTGTTGGAAAAATAACAAATCTACAGTTAGAAGTTTGTTATTTCTAATTTATCAAGGAAAAGGATCTTGAGAAATGAATTGGAGATTTCAAATTTCTCTAATCTTTTTGCTTTAAAACAATAGTATTTTATTTCTCGAATTTTACCTAATGGTCTTAATTTTTAACTAGGTGACAGAGACATCAGTTGTCTGATAGCTCCTGGATATCTCTTGGTTATCTAAAATGAAACCTAAACTGAGTACATCCAAAATGGAATGCAGCCCTCTATCTAAAAGAAAGCAAACATCTAAACAAACAAGCAACCTCTCCAAGGTTCTGGGTTCCTGGGACGAGCATAAACATTTCAAAATCCAGGAATCTTCAGCGAGATCCCCCTCCTTCTCGTCGGCCTCAGCCAGTCTGCCACCAATCTTTTGAAACAGACAATAGTGCTCCAACCTTGGTGCCCCACCATCTCCTGAGTCCATGGAAACACAGGCTAAGCACTCCTTATCTGAAATGCTTGGACCAGAAGTGTTTCACATTTAGGATTTTTTGGATTTGGGAATATTTGCATGTACATAAGGAGATAGCTTAGGGATGTGACACAAGTCTAAACACAAAATTTATGTCTGTTTCGTTTATATCCTACACACATAGCCTGAAGGTAATTCCATACATTATTTTAAATAATTTCAAGCATGAATCAAAGTTTATATTATGTTTATGTGTGAAGTTTACCATTGTGTGAAGTTTACCATTTGTAGTGCCACATCAGCACTCAAAAAGGTTTGGATTTTGGAGCAGTTGAGATCTGGGGCTGTTGGATTTTGGAGCAGTTGAGATCAGGGCTGTCCTGCCTCTTACCGGGACTCTGGGATCTGCTCCTACCGTCCCCATGTGCTCTGCTCTTTCCTCTAATCCAGCCTCCATTCTGCTGCAAGCTAGGGCGTTCTCAGGAGGCACAAAACCCAGCCTTTTACTCCCAGGCTTACTCCCTTCAGAAGCCTCTCCTTGCTGTTAGAATAAAGACAATAAACGCTAAGTGGCTTACAAGGTTGGCGTATCTGGCTCCCGCTCTGTCCCCCTCCTTGCTCCGTCCTACCATCTTCCCGGCAGCCTTTTCTTTCTGCTCTTCTCATGGAATACTCTTTCATGCCCTCCTCATTTAGTTAAACCCTGTCTCAAGAATCATCAGGAAGCAGAAATGCAGTGGATGGGATTCTCCATAGGTATCACCATCTCTCCTGGGGTTATTTAGATTCACAATCACCAAGATGTGGAAACAACCCAAGTACCTATCAACTCACAAATGGATAGATAAATAAACTATAATATACGTATACCACAGAATACTATTCAGCCATAAAGAAAGATGGAGACTTGTGTATTTACCTGGAAGGATTTGGAGGACATTCTCCTAAGTAAAGTATCACAAGAATGAAAAGCAAGCACCCCGTACACTCAATACTAATTTGAAATGGAGAGATGAATAACTACAGGCCCACATGGGAGAAAAATGCAATTAAATTCAAGTGGGGGAGGAGGGAGGGGAGGCGAGGGGGAGAGGAGGGGAAACAATGTCAGGTGTACGTACACCACACCTCCTGGGTCAAGGACCCAACTACAACTGGGGCTTTACCTAACAAATGCGAACAATGTAACCTGATCGTTTGTCCCCATACATTAATCTAAAATTAATAAAGTAAAATGAAATTTTAAATTCTGGTCCCACTAAAAAGAGAAAAGGAAAGAAAATACAAAAAAAATAAAAATCACAGGAGCCAGGTTTGAATTCTCTGCTCTCCTACAGTTGGGAGGAAAGAGGAGCACAGCCGTGGGATCACGGCCATGGCGTTGGTGCTGAGCGGAGCCCAGAGGCAGCTTCCCTGGATTCCCCTACACCTAGGTGAGGAAGGCAGGTGGAGTGGGGGGTCAGTAATGTCCTTCCTCAGCTCATCAATGATACATGTACATTTGTTATAAAAAGAAAATACATAAACACAGGTGTGGGGAAGAGGTCATGCTTGTAATTGGCAATTAAAAATAATCAGTTACCTTTTAAAAAAAGAAACCGTGCTTTCTGATATTTTGGATGGTGTCCTGGTGGGGGGTTAAGTCCTGAGTCGCAGAATAATCCCTGCTATGCCCGCTGATGTAGCCTCTGTCCCAATCTTCAACTGTGCATAAGATATTTTGTTCTGATTTTAAGACATAGCAATACCACCTCCCTTCATTTTATAAGGTTTTGACACAAAGTAATGCACCCCGTTAATAACAAGTCGACCAGTGCTTTCAGAATAACATAGCCTTTCCAAATGCCCACTCCATAGAAATCATTTTCAGAAATTTCTTTATTCCAAATCTTTCAAAAACCAAGTAAAGATGTTTGTTTTTTCAAAAGGTTGCCTAATGATCATTCTTCTTGACATTACATGATGGAAAGTCAACAATGTGACATTTGCCATAAGAAAAACAGAAAGATGGGACAGAGAAATACAATAACAAGAGCTGCCACCGCAACAGCCAGGAAGTCTGGGATGATTTTTCGGTGCAATTTGTTTCTCTTAGTCTGGCAAAGGTTTTGGCTTCAGTTTCATGTTCTTTGATTATTATTATGCTTGTCTACTAGTGGAAACTGCAAGTACTCTTTCTGTCTTTCCACCCTAGAAGAGTGGGGAAAAAATGAGCCAAAATTGCTTTTAACAAGGATTTAAAAGAAAATGATCTCACTATGGACTTGAAAGATCCAGAAGGGCAATATATCTGAACAGCCCCACTCGCCAGATAGTTCAATTACTTGGTCTATCCCACGTGCATGGAGCAAAATCAATGAACAGTGTGAGGGTGTGGGGCTCAACCAAGGAAGAGATGTCATATGCTCTCTTAGAATTAATCTGTTCAAGCTAAGCCATCAGCCATCTTTCCTGCTAACACAGAAGGCATCTCTCAGGGGCACCAAAGATGCTCTGTCTACGGCGAAGCCCTCACTAAGCTGCCTGGCCGGGCACCTCAGCCTCAGGTGCAGTGGATCACAGACCCTCCTTCATAGGAAGAGGTCTTTGAATAATTGCCATGGGTGTTTGGAACTAGCTATAACCCAACGGGGTTTCCTTCTATTGCCTAAGTTTCAAGGTTAAATTGGCCTAAAACTATATTCCGTGTCCTCTTATATTTGGTGACAATATCCACAGGACTAAGAATGTCAGAATAAATTGGATGGAATCTTTCAAGAGAAAATGCCATTCTCAAGATGAACTTTTTTAAAATGTAGGGAATATGGCTACATCTGTTTCAAAATATTTTCTGTTTTAAATGTATATCTTCTGGTGATTACTAATGCAAAATTAAAATATTAACACATGATTTATATTCAAATTATTTTATGAATTACAGTCATCACTCATGGGTACCACACGGAAGATTGTTTCCAGGGCTCCTTTGGACACCAAAATCCAGGCATGCTCAAGTCCTTGATTTAATATTGTGTTGTATTCCTCCTGTATGCTTTAAATCATCTCTCCATTACTTATCATACCAAATGCAGTGTAAATGCTATATAAAATAGTTGTTCTACTGTATTGCTTTTTATTTGTATTATTTTTATGGAATTTTATATTTTTCATTTTTATGGTATCCCTATATCGTTAGTAGTTAATTTAAAACTACTCCTCGAATTGGACAAATATGTGGACTTCTAAAATTATTTTTAAAATTTTAAATAATTTTTAGGTTGGGCACGGTGGCTCAGGCCTATAATCCTGGCACTCTGGGAGGCTGAGGTGGGTGGATTGCTTGATCTCATGAGTTCAAGATCAGCCTGAGCAAAAGTGAGACCTTGTCTCTACTAAAAATAGAAAATCTGAGACAAAAGGATCACTTGAGCTCAAGAGTTTGAGGTTGCTGTGAGTTATGGTATGACATCCCTCTACCCAGAGGGACAGCCTGAGATTCTATCTCAAAAATAAATGAAAATAGATCCTGCAATCCCATTGCTGGGCATCTATCCAGAAGAAGATTTGTCTTTCTTAATGGACCCTTTTTATCTTATTCATATAATCTTTAGTAAAGGATCTCTCCAGGTACTGCAGCTACTCTGATTAGAGACAAGGCAAACTGATTTAGGGTCCCTAATGGGTTTAATAACAGAGCCACATCAATGACAAACCCTGTTATAAAAAGTCATTCTGAATAAGCTGAAAAATCAGTCACACCATGGCACTGAAAGGGTGGCGACAACACTCATCTGCAGTTTTGTAAAAGATTAGCCCTGTTTTGTTTATTATCTTCACCAAGCAGTACCTGTGTCAATGATATGTTCTGAGCCTTATTCAATCAACTAGCACTGGTCTTCAGCATGATGGAAAGAATAGCAGAGGCTAGGCAGCAATGACATATTACAATTATCCTTTTATTGGCTGGTACCATTTTTGGAAAATTTTTATATCATGATATATATATAAACATATATATATACACACACACAGAGACACAGCGTCTACCAAGGGTGGCAAAAATGTATACATATTTTAAGTAAGGAAAAAGCTGTATCTTATATGTTGTATATTGTATCTCTTATAATTGCAGAAGTCAAACATGACTGAGTCTTATATATAGAAAGGAGAATGAGAGGGAGTAAGAGAGAGAGAGCACACTAGTTTTGCATATTGGAGTAAAATGGAGGGGATATTTAACAAAGTTTGGTTAAAAAAGTTCTTTACATTTACTTTTATTACATATTATTATGAGATAAAAACAAAATAATAAATTATGGAATTTGTATACAGTTTCCAAAATTGAATTTGTATGTAATTTCCTATGATGAATTAGAATGTGCTTCTGTGAATATTACTATTTCACATCAGGTTTGACATTTGAAATGGCTAATGATTTACTGATTAAGGCTCCTTAATATTAATATTTTTTAATTCTTAAGAGTTATCAGGTATGAGGACTTTTTTTGCACAAGTAGGTGATACAAAATTTAAAGCTATTTTTGTAATCATTCAAAAATGAAACAACCCCGTTAAAAACATGGCAAAAGACATGAACAGAAACTTTTCAAATGAAAATACACTAATAGGCCAAAAATACATGAAAAAATGGTCAACATCTCTAATCATTAGGGAACTGCATATCAAAACCATAATAAGATATTACCTCCACCAAGAAAGGCTTTTATCAAATAGTCCCAAAACAACAGATACTGGCATGGTTGTGGAGAGAAAGAAACTCTTACACACTGTTGATAGGACTACAAACTACGGGAATCTGTATGGAAAGTAGTATGGAGATGTCTCAAGGAATGAAAAGCATAGTTACCAGCAATCCCACTACTAGGTATTTATCCTAAGGAAAAATGTCAATTTATAAAAAGGACACTTACATTCAAATATTTATAGCAGCACTATTCACAATTGCAAAGATGTGGAAATAACCCAAGTGCTTACCAAAACATGAATAGATTAATAAATTTTGATATATGTATAATATGGAGTACTACTCAGCCATAAAAAATGATGATCTAGTATCTTTTATAATAACTTAGATGGAACTGGAGACCATTCTTCTAAGTGAAGTAATGCAAGAACAGAAAAAACAAACACCATCTGTGCTCAATACCAACTTGGAACTAACTGATCAACTCTTATGTGCACACATGGAAGTAAATCTCAATGAAAATGTAGTGGAGGGTTGTGGAGAGGGATGGGCAAATTCACACCTAATAGATACAATATACACTATCTGGGTGAGGGGCACCCTCATTACATTGACTTGATCTGTACAAAGCAAACTATGCAACCAAAAGTTGTGTGCCCTGTAATATTCTGAAATAAAAAATGTACAACAGTCAACATTATCTGTAAAGAGTACAGCATTCTTCTCACTTCATTAATAGATACAATGATGACATTTTTGTGATAATGTGAATGGATTTTGAATTTTATCACAGAATTTTAATATCAGAATTTTCAAAATAAAGATTGAACTTAATTTTCAGAAGACCCATGTGATTATTAAAGCACTTACCTTACAGTGGCTTGAATGTCACTAAGAGGTCACATACATCCATTGCAAAAGGATAGACATGATTAATATATGTGAATACAGAGAGTTGGGGCTCCTTCCTGGACCTGCATGGAATTTTTCTAATCCTTAGGAACTTAGAAAAATAACTCTTTCAGGGTTGCTTGTCCACAATGGTGCCAATGTGACCTTGGCTGGCTGCAGAACTATGTGTTCAAATGATCATCATGGCCAGGGATATGGTGGTTTAAATGATGGTGTCTCCTCCAAAGTTCATGTTAAAATTTTGTTACCATGCAAGGTGTTGTGACGTTTGGGAGGTAACTATGTTAGTAGGGCTTCACCCTCAGAGATAAGATTGGTATCCCTGTAAAAGGGTGGGTTGAAAGGAGAACTCTCTTTCTCTCCTGTCCTTTATTCCTCTCTGGAGGAAGCAGCAACAAGGCCCCATGTTTTAAGCAGAGTGAAACCCTACCAGACTGGTGTCTTGACCTTGGATTTCCCAGCCTTCAGAACCAAGGGAAATAAATTTTTGCTCTTTATAAATTACCCCCTCTCAAGTATTTGTCATAGCAGCACAAACAGACTAACATAGCCTGAGTCACAACACTGTGGGGTGGGAAACACGGGCTAAATGCTTTCATTGTGCACGCTGCCTATGGGGCCTGTGCTAGCACTGCCTGATCCTTTTACACTCAGGATGTCTTTGAGAAGTCCCACACCAGACCTCCATGATTTCAGAAGACTGGTCTGGGGGATCCCACAACTCAAGCTCAGGCTGCTCACACTGAGAGCTGATGGAATCAGTATCCCCCATTTAATTCCCAGTTTGCCACTAGGACAATAAGTTCTGCCCTAAGCAGGAACTTTCAAATGTTTAAAATCATTACTTACAGACATGCTTAGGATCTGTCCACACATTGACACATATATCTGAAATAAACATTTTAGAAATTGTACTTACTCTTATATTATGTGATGCACTTACATTTACATTTTATTCTATTCTAGTTCAAATTGTAAAATGCTAGTTGTGATACACTAAATCAATTTTACAATTGCCTAAAGAGTCATGACCTGAAGTTTAAAATGCACTGCACTAAACCAATAATGAAAGACAACTTGAATGGATTCCTGACATCTCAGACTTGGAGGGACATTTACCAAAATAATGGCTGTAAAAGAGTCATGGTTGATTTTTGTATTCCTTTTCTTTGGACTGTCCAGTATTTTGTATGTACCTTCTAGTATAAACATTTGGTTATTTAACAACCAGCATTATCTCATACAATGTGTCAATCATTTATCTCTGTGCAGTGAGTTTAAATTTTATTCTTGATTTTTTTTCCTTGAAAATGTTTCAAGGGTTGGCTAATTTCATAATAATTATTTCTTTACATTAAAGGATTTATATTTATTTTCTATGTTTTCCCTCATAATATGAAACAAAATTTACAGAGAAAATTACCTTTCAGCAACAAAGCAGAACTTTCCTGCACAAGGAGAGCAAAAGCCAAATGTGAGCAGAGGGTCATTGTGACTATCCTAATGGATGACATTCCAGCCCAAGGTTGTATGGAAGAAATTAAATTTTAGTGCTATTAAAAGTAGAAATCTTGTCTTTATGGAGTAAAGACGAAGGACCCATTTGGAGCTAGTTATTTTAAGTCTGCAGTGGGTCTTGCCAAATAAGCTGTCTTCACAGAGTACTTGCCAAGCAGGACTTGGTACTGTAGTTAATGAAGCATTTTGGTTATTCTTTAATATGAATAAATTGACACTTCATTGCCAGTTTGATAATTTTTCTCTTTTGTGTTCTTATTTGGAAAAGCGAAATTTAAATTTCTAGCAGTCAATACTCGTAATCTATTATTAAATAAAATGATTACTTAATGACTTAAAACATGCATACAATGGCAGCAATTTTGGAAAAAAATATACAAATGAATAGAGAAATAACCAGAAGGAACAGTTATCAAAATAATAACTATAGTAGAGGTGTGGATGATTTCTATTCTTTTTCTTTGTGTTGTCCAGTATTTTTCACACCTTCTACCATAAACATTTAGTTATTTAATAACCAGAAACAATTATCAAAAGACTAAATGTAATACAACTTCTGACAATAATTTGCTTATTCTTTTGGCAATATCTAATAAAAATCACTAGAACTATAGTATGAGATAAAAAAACCTTACAAATGATCCTAGAAAATGTTGAAAAGATTTTATTTCTTTGCCTGTCAGCTGTAATATGTTTTATTTACATAACACATTGATTATATAATAGTTTCCCTTTCTACGCATGCTTCTTCCTCAGAATCCTTCACAAAAGCTTCACCCATACTATGCTAATTAGATGGTAATGAGCTCTAGGTCAGTTAAAGATTACCAGGAACCCCTTACTGTGTATGCTGGGAACAGATTCTAGCAGCAGTTTGGTTCCTCGCTACAATTCGGTTCCAGCTTTCTGTTCTTGCCACCTGTCTACCCTCTGTAGACCTGAAAAGTATGAAACTGGAAATTCTGAAGGGGATAAAAATGAAGAAATGAGAAGTCAATCAAAAGCTCATGTATCAGAAACAGGATGGATCAGGTGAGAGAAACAAATTGAGGAGAACAGTTCAGAACTGAAGACTGAGTGTGGAGTGTTCAGTGGACCAACTGTCTTTATGCTGCCAGACTTCTATTCTGGAGGGGGTTTAGTGATTGAAGGAGCAGTTCAGACCTGATACAAGCTCCTGACGTCTTACTTCATTCATCTGAACAATGGGGTATGAAAGGACTTGATCTGCTTAACTAGCAGTGGTCGAAGGAATCAAATAAGATAATAAGTAGCGCACGCGCGCACACACACATATATACACATCAATATACTCTCTTAACCCAAGATGTGGATACTGATATTTCAGTTTTACATGACCATTATAAAGAAGAGGTTCAGAATTAGAGGATTTGTTTTGTAAGCATCAGACAACATTACTCAGGCAGCTTTTTTTTTTTTTGCCAAGGCTAGGTTTGAACCCATTACTTCTGGCATATGGGACTGACACCCTACTTCTTTGAGCTACAGGCACTGCCCACTCAGGCGGTTTCTTTTCCTAATCATATAGGAGACCTGGATAGAATAGGTTGTAGGATAGAGTGTAAAAATGAGGAAAGAAACAAATTCAGCCAATCAATGATTTTAAGAGCAGGCAGACAGGTAACCACGATATTTCTTGAAATAGCCATACCTTAATTTGGTTAAATACATTTTAATACACTGTGGTTTAAATAGTTTATTGCAAATCTCTTGTGCATATTACAGCACTAGGCTCTTTCACATCCATCATTTCATTGAATTCCCATGACTTCCTATGAGGTAGGAATGGTTGTCATTTTTCAACAGTAACTTGAAATGTTTTCTTAGACAAGGATATTTCAGTTGTTAAGATTCACTGCCAGAAACCGTACGTGATGTTTTATTCTGTCTTGAAACATTTTTCTCATGTTATGTAGTTGCAGGCTTAATGTCATGCCCTGGACTTGGTTCATAGAGCAGCAAATGGCAGAACTGAACTGAGATCAACTGTGGAGCATTTGACAATCTACTTTAAAATAATGATCTCAGATTCTAAAGGGAAATGGTCTCAGATATAAACAAGTTTGCTTGGTGAAGGCCAAGGACAAGATAATGTTTATTCAGTTATTCTTGGTCCTCCTGAGTATAAAGATGGCTGATGCAGATAAAAGAAAGAGACATCCAGACAGGTCATCATTCCTTAGGTCCTGGCAATAGTGTGCAGGTTTTCTTTTTCTTTTTTTCTCACATCTCCAGCAGTAGTTAAATAAGTTCAAGTCTATGTAGTTACACTGCTATAGTTAGTTAGTTGCTCTAAGTAAATTCAATAAAAAAGAAGAGTCACATTGATGAGCTAATACAAGATTTTGGTTATATTTAATGGGTCTTACATGTGCCCACTTTCAGAGATGGTTTAGCATGATTGACTTTTTCTATTCTATAGGAAGAATACTGTTAAATGTGTGTGTATGTTTATAAATGAAAGAAAGAAGTTTTATTATTCTTCTCTTCTATGAATAGGGCAGTAACAACCCTGCTTCTGGAATGTAGTAATCTGGAAATGCAAATGGATTAAAAATTTAATCCAAAACTCTGTGTGTTTTGAGTGAGTCCTGATAATTTGGTTACCATTAAGGGCTAGCACCGTGAACTTTGGTTGTACTCTATGTATGAATTGTGAATCTATCTGTAAGTTGTTACATTGATTCTGTGTATATTTTCCATTTTTCCTTCTAAAGTTCTCCTCTTATGAAATGACACTACAGTATTTCTTTTCTTTTCTTTTTTTTTTTTTTTTGGTCGGGGCTGGGTTTGAACCTGCCACCTCCAGTATACAGGGCCAGTGCCCTACTCCTTTGAGCCACAGGAGTTGCCACCTTTTTTTTTTTCTTAATTAAATCATAGCTGTGTACATTAATGCAATCATGGGGTACAATGTGCTGGTTTTATATATAATTTGAAATACTTTCATCAAACTAGTTAACATAGCCTTCATGGCATTTTCTTAGTTATTGTGTTAAGACATTTATATTATACATTTAGTAAGTTTCACCTGTACCCTTCTAAGATGCACTGTAGGTGTGGTCCCTCGATCACCCTCCCTCCACCCATTTTCTTTCCCTCCCCTCCCCTCCCTTTCCTCTTTCCCCAAATTCTTGTGCTATAATTGGGTTATAGCTTTCATATGAAAGCTATCAATTAGTTTCATAGTACATATCCATGAGTACATTGAATACTACATAGCTTTCATATGAAAGCTATCAATTAGTTTCATAGTACATATTCATGAGTACATTGGATACTTTTTCTTCCATTCCTGAGATACTTTGCTAAGAAGAATATGTTCCAGTTCCATCCATGTAAACATGAAAGAGGTAAAGTTTTCATCTTTCTTTAAGGCTGCATAGTATTCCATGGTGTACGTATATTAATTTATTAATCCGTTTGTGGGTAGATGGGCACTTGGGCTTCTTCCATGACTTAGCAATTATGAATTGGGCTGCAATAAACATTCTGGTACACATATCTTTCTTATTATGTGATTTTTGGATGTATACCTAGTAGAGGAATTATAGGATCAAATGGCAGGTCTATTTTTAGATCTCTCTCCACATTTTTTTCTGGATGTATACCTAGTAGAGGAATTATAGGATCAAATGGCAGGTCTATTTTTAGATCTCTAGGTATTCTCCAAACATCTTTCCAAAAGGAGCGTATTAGTTTGTATTCCCACCAGCAATGTAGAAGTGTTCCCTTTTCTCACATCCACACCAACATCTCTGGTTTTAGGATTTTTGTGATGTGGGCTAATCTTACTGGAGTTAGATGATATCTCAAAGTAGTTCTGATTTGCATTTCTCTGATGATTAAGGACAATTAAGGACAATGAGCATTTTTTCATGTGTCTGTAGGCCATGTGCCTGTTTTCTTCAGAGAAGTTTCTCTTCAGATCCTTTGCCCACCCTGAGATGGGATCACTTGTTCTTTTCTTGTTAATACGTTTGAGTTCTCTGTGGATTCTGGTTATTAAACCTTTTGCAGTACTATTTCTTAAAGCATTTCTGTGACCTTAAGTAGATGCTGCATGATAAAGGAGGTCTGTGATTAAATATTATTGAAACATTATGTAAAACACAGCTGAACTATTTTTTTTTTTGGTGTTGCACAATTACTCAAAACAACCTTTTTCTGGTTATTTGCATTTTAAGTCTCTAACAGGAAATTCTGATCAGTCTTTTCTATACAGTTTGACCAATTCCCGCCCCCCCCAAAAAAACAATAACCAACCCTGTACTCTGTTCTTACAGAATGTCTTGAGGAACAATGGTCTTTGAGAAATGTCTTTAAGAAATATTGGTTTAAAACAAAAATCCAGTGAATAATTTCAACTTAGGGTCTGTTTAATTTTGTAGAAAAATTGCTTGTTTTCTGAACTTTTGAAACTTTTATTTACATTATATGATAGGCTCAGGTTTTAAGTATCACTACTGCAAAAGCTTTTGTTTAGTATGGTCGAAAATTGTATATGTATCCTAGGCTTCCTCCAGATGGAGGTGGTGCCTTCATTATTTCTTCATGACCAATGTTGTTATTGGGAGAGAAAAGAATGTATCACAATTTTCTACACAGTCATTTTATTCCTATAAGTAAGAATATGTTATTGAAATATCTTTGCTTATCAAAGTTTATTTTAATGTAAACATAATGCAAATAGATAATATGCAGATTATAATATGTATAATTAAGTCCAAAAACTAAAAAAGATCATTTTTTTATTAAAAAATATCAAACTCTACTTAAAATCATTCTAGTTTGATTCCTGTGTTGGGGGATGTATTAGTGGTTTTCACTGTACCTTTCCAGATCAATGCATATTTGATGGACCAATAATTGCTGAAATGGAATTCTGGATTTATGAGAAATCTAGCCTGCATTGTCTTTCCTGACTGAAAAGAAGATAATTTAGGGTGGCACCTGTGGCTCAGTGGGTAGGGCACCACTTCATATACCGAGGGTGGTGTATTCCAACCCGGCCCTGGCCAAATTGCAACAAAAAATAACTGGGCACTGTGGCAGGTGTCTGCAGTTCCAGCTACTTGGGAGGCTGAGGCAAGAGAATTGGTTAAACCCAGGAGTTGAAGGTTGCTGTTAGTTGTGATATCATAGCACTCTACAGAGGGTGATAAAGTGAGATTCTGTCTCAAAGAAAAGAGGATAATTTAGACAATAAAAAAGAATATATAAATCATGTGAACGCTGTGAACATATACATGCACATATGAGCAAATCTGAAAACTTGAATAAGCATTTTTATTTTATTTATTTAGTTTTATGTCAAAATACCAATTTAGGGAGTACAATTGTTTTTGTGACATAGCTACCTTGTATAATCAGGGCTTTTGGTGTGCTCATAAGGAAAAAATAGTGCTCATTGTACCTAATAGGTAAGTTTTTATCCAACACACTCCTATCCTCCCACCTTCTTGGTTTCTGATGTCCTTAATAACGCTTTGTGGTCACATTTACCCATCATTTAGTCACACTTAGCTCATGTGACTTTGTGGTCACCTTATCATTGGGCTCTCACTTATTAGTGAGAATATAAGTTTTTTTTTTCTATTCTTGAGATACTTCAGTTAGGATTATTTCCATTTAAATTGCTATAAACAGTATTATTTCATTCCTTTTTATGACTGGTAGTATTCCATAGTGTGTATGTATATACACAGCATGATTTTTATATTCACTCATGAACTGATGGGCACTTAAGTTGATTCCACATCTCTACAATTGTGAACTGTGCTAAGCATTTGACTACATGTATCTTTTTGATAAAATGGCTTCATTTCTTCTGGGTAGATACCCAGTAGTGGAAATGCTGGATCAATTGGTAGGTCTATATTTATTTCTTTGAGGAATCTCCATACTGTTTCTCACAGAATTTGTGATAATTTGCAGTCCCATCAGTAGTGTATAAGCATTTTGTCTATATCCATGCCAGCATCTATTATTTTTTGACTTTGTAATAATGGCCATTCTGATAGGGAGAAGGTGGTATCTCATTATAGTTACAATTTGCATTTAACTGATTATTGTTGAGGTTTATTTCATGTTCTCTGCCCATATATTTACCTTCTTTGGAAAAATTCTGTTCACAACTTTTGCCTGCTTTTTTTTTTATAATTTTATTGAATCATAATTCTGTACATTGGTGCAATCATAGGGCACGATTCATATACATTCAGAAATGTTTTCATCGTACTGTTACAGATAGCCTTCATGGCATTTTCTTGATCACTATATAAAGAC
>CAUYON010182421.1:0-11045 GCA_963573935.1 Arctocebus calabarensis | reverse complement strand
TCAAGCCATTAACATTTATTGAGATAATTGATAAGTGTGGTAGTGTTCTATTTATCTTATTTTGTGAGAGTCCATTGCTTAGTTTTATCTTTTGCATCAGTGTGGAAGTTAGGCTCTGTCCTTTAATTTCTGAGTTCTTATTTTGCTGTTGATCCATTGTGGTGATCAGTGTGTAGAACAGGTTGAAGTATTTTTTGTAGAGCTGGTGGACAAATTTCCTCAATGTTTGTATATCTGTAAATGATTTGATTTCTCCATTAATTTTAAAGCTTAGCTTCACAGGATACAGAATTCTGGGCTGGAGATTGTGCTGTTTAAGTAGATTAAAGGTAGATGACCATTGTCTTCTTGCTTGGAAAGTTTTATTAGAGAAGTCTGCAGTCACCCTGATAGATTTGCCCCTGTAGGTCAACAGGCGCTTACTCCTGGCAGCTTGAAGAATCTTTTCATTTGTCTTGACTTTGGACAGGTTCATCACAGTGTTTCTTGGGGAAGCTTGATTAGAGTTGAGTTGACCTGGGGTCCAATATCCCTCTGAAAGGAGAGTGTCAGAATCTTTGGTGATATTTGGGAAATTTTCATTTATAATGTTCTCTAGTATGGCTTCTATTCCTCTGGGGCATTCTTCTTCCCCTTCTGGGATACCTATAACTCGTATGTTTGAATGCTTCATAGAGTCCCATAATTCTGTCAGCGAACGTTCTGCTTTCTCTCTCTTCTTTTCTGCCTCTTTAACTATCTGAGTTATCTCAATAGCTTTGTCTTCTACCTCTGAGATTCTTTCTTCTGCCTGGTCTAATCTGCTGTTGATACTTTCTCCCGCATCTTTACATTCCCTAATTGGTTGCTTCATTTCCCTCAGCTCTGCTATATCCTTTTTATATTCTTCATAGCATTCATCTCTTAATTGATTCTGTTTTTGGATTTCCTTTTCTACTTTATCAGCAGTTTCCTTCATTTCCTTGATTGTTTTCATCATCTGTATTCTAAATTCCCTTTCTGTCATTTCTAGCATTTCCTTATAGGTGGAATCCTCTGTAGTATCTACCTCACAGTCCCTTGGTGGGGGGTGGGGAGGTTGCTCTGGACTGGTTCTTCCTGATGCCAGGAGTTTTCTGCTGATTCTTCCTCATGAGTGTTTTCTTTTATCTATTTCCTTGCCCTAATTTTCCTTTCACTTCTTCTTGCTCTTAAGTTACTGTGCCTCTGGACTAGGGTTTTGATGAGTCCTTTTGGTACAGGACCAAAAGGATGAGAAGATTGAAGAGCAAGAAGGGAAAAAAGAAAGAAAGAAAAAAAAGAAGAAAAGAAAAGAAAAAGGAGAAAGGAGAGGGGGTGGAAGTAACTAGAAGTAACTATTGACAAAAAGAAGAGAGGCAGAGAAAGAGGGAGATGGGAGCAATATAGGTGTACAGTAGGGTACTTTGACCCAACCTTAAGAACCCCCAACCTTTGGGGGTGCCAGGTTGGGTGGTTAGGTCAGCAGCTCTTTGCCAGCCTCTTTGGACACAGTACCCCACTTCCACCAAGTAGAGAGGAAAGGCAAAAATGCAATAAATCAAACCAAAACAAGCAAACCAAAAACTTTATGAGATAAAATTGAGGAAAAAAACCAAGTAATGATGGTAGGAACATTAGCAAAAATGAAGTTCTAATTGTTGAAAAAGGCAACAATGGGAAATTATATTTAAACTAGAAAAATGAAAAAAGAAAAGAAAAGAAAAATCTTTAAGGAAAATGTTGAAATTAAAAACAAAACAACAATAACAACAACAAACAACAATAACAACAACAAAATCCAGAACAATAAAAAACAAAACAAAACCAAAAACAAAGCAGTATATATATCTTGCTGAATATTGTCTGGGCAAGAGGTAATCTTCTGGGGTGTGATATGTTAATCACAATGTTGACATGGCTTTACAAAATGGAGACTGTAGGCCTCTAATGATTTCTCAAACCCTGTAGGGTGGAGAGCCTAAATCCTCCTCAGCCCGCTTAGAAGGCACTTTAAATTGCTAACTTGGGCTAAGCAGAACCTTTCCCAGGAAAACCTTTGTTGCTGGGATCACTCCTTAAGTGGCTATCCACTTACCCAATGTTCCAAAACCAGTCTCACCCTATGCCCCTGAGGGCTAAGGCTGCAAGGTGTCTCAGTTCTTGCCTTTACGCTGCTCAGTCACTAGATTACTTGCTCCTGCCCAATGCTTGTTCTGTGATCCTGAGGCTGGAGCTTGCCGGGGCAGTTCTCCCACAATGGCTGCACACAACCCACAACCAAACACAGGTAGCTCTGTCTGGCTTGGTGGTCCAGTCTAGGGCCCTAGACAACACTCAAAGATCTCTGCACTCTTGCCCAAGTTCTCCCAAACTGAATGCCAAGTCTAGGAAAAAACCCAAACAGCTCACGGGTAAGGCCTTTCCAGTTTGCAATCTCACTGCTGCTGTACCTACGGCTGCTGGCAAGATTAGACCAAATGAACATATGCAACCACTTGCCAGATCTCCACTGCTTTTGCCTTCCTCAGGAGATCCAGAAGTCTCACACTGTCTCCCTATGTCCCCAAAGGGATGTTTCTGGGTAGATCTCGCCAGCCAGAGATGCCTGAAGTCGTCTCTCCCCAGTCTCACCATGCCCAGTTGCAAGCAAGCTGTTACTCGGCCACCATCTTGCTCTGTAGACGGATTATTTGTCTTTTTATTATTGAATTCTCTGTTTATCTGGATGTTGTTCAGAAGTAGGATTTGCAAATGGTGTCTCCTATTTTGTGGGTTGCCTTTTCAATCTATTTATTGATTGTGTCTGGTGACGCCCAGAAGTTTTAAATTTTGATCTAGTCCAGTTTATTTATTTTTAGTTTTGTTGTTTAAACTTTTGGCATCATACTCAAGAAATCATTGCCAAATCCAGTATCCCATGAAGCTTTTTCCATATTTTCTTTCTTCTAAGACTTTTACAATTTTAGTTTTAATTTTTATGGTTATTAGAACTTTGATCCATTTTTAGTTAATTTTATATATAAGGTAAGGGTTCATCTTCATTCTTTTGCAAACTGCTAAAGAGAAGTTTATATTTTTAAAGACAGTTTAGGATAAGGAAAAGAAAAGTAGACAATCGTAAATAACTGTGTTGTAACTATGTAGAGGTTGCCATAAAGTCCCATTTCTAATTAAGGTATTTCAGAAACAAAAAGAGTATTATATAAATTTGAAACTTGGCTTAGACTGAGATTTAATAATTGTAACTATGCATAGAGCCTATGTTTAAGTTTTATGTTAGTCACTTAATGGATAAGGGTTTTATTTTATTTTATTAAATCATAAACACATAGATCATGTATACATTAATGCGTTTATGGGGTACAATGTGCTGATTTCATATAGAATTTTGAATGCCTACATCATACTGCTTAATACATACCTCATCTTGTTTACTTAATGATTGTGTTAAGACATTTATATTCTATATTTAATAGATCCTAAATGTACCCTTGCATTATGCACTATAGGTGTGATCCCACCATTCACCCTCCCTCGATCTGACCTCCCCCCTTCTCTCCTATTCCCCTCCTCTTTCCTTCATCCTGGGTCATAGTTGTGATATATTCTTCATGTGAAACTGTGAGTGATTGTAAATTGGTTTCATAATAGTACTGAGTACATTGGATATTTTTTTCTTCCATTCTTGAGATACTTTACTAAATAGGGTATGTTCCAGCTCCATCCATGTAAATGTAAAAGAGGTAAAGTCTCCATCTTTTTTAAGGCTGCATAATATTCCATGGTATACATATACCACAGTTTATTAATCCATTCATGGGTCAATGGGTACTTGGGCTTCTTCCATGACTTGGCTATTATGAATTGAGCTGCAATGAACAATCTGGTGCAAATATCTTTGTTATAAAGTGATTTTTTGTCTTTTGGCTATACACTTAATAGAGGAATTGCAGGATCAAACGGCAGGTGTACATTTAGATCCTTGAGTATTCTCCGTACTTCTTTCCAAAAGGGACATATTAGCTTGCACTCTCACTAGTAGTGTGGAAGTGTTCCCTTTTCTCCACTGCATAAGAGTTTTTAAATTTGGGATTTGATTCTGATGAACTTTAAGGTTTTTTTTTTTTTTTGAGAGTGAGTTTCATTATGTTGTGCTTGGTAGAGTGCTGTTGCGGCCACAGCTCACAGTACCCTCCAACTCTTGGGCTTAAGTGATTCTCTTGCCTCAGCCTCCCAAATAGCTGGGACTATAGGCACCCACCACAATGCCTGGCTATTTTTTGGTTGCAGTTGTCATTGTTGTTTTAGCTGGCCTGGGTTGTGTATGAACCTGTCAGCCTCAGTGTATGTGACTGGGCCGTAACCAATGTGCTATGGGTGCCTAGCTGAATTCTGAGTTTTTATCTTAAGTTAGGGGTATGTGTGTATGTGTGTGTGTGTGTGTGTGTTTTAGGGCTTTTTTCAAGTTAACTCTGACTAATGAGAAATCCTCTCAGATTTTAGGGAGCTTTAATTTTAATGTCCTAAGCAGAATCAACAATTTTATGGTAAAAAATAGCCACTAATGAATCCTGGGAAAAATCTTTTTGAATCAGTGACCTGTCTGTATAGCAAAAGTTGTTGTGGAACCTGTTCTTGCTCTTAGGTCTAGAAAACAGTAGGCGTGTTTATGGAAGATATTTACATCGGTTTTGAAAAGGTCAAAAACCAAATATTGTGCCTTAGATGTGAGGTTGTTTTGAGGTAGGCAGGAGTGTGCTGTGGTGTATAGATTATAAAAGCAAACACATGTAACTAAGGAGAAAGCCTAGGCACGGTACTAAGAAGATAGAGGGAGCAGCTTAGTTACAGGACTAATTTGGATAGTGAAATTCCTGCAGAGGAAATGATAGCAAAAGGGGTTTGAAAGTGGTCTCTCTAGGGTTGAAGACAGTATGATATAAAATGTGTATGATAGTCCTGAGGAGATGCTGTCAGCGGAATTCATCCTTTATGAATTTTGGATGTGTTCTCAGAACAGTAAGACAAATAGCAGGCAGATAGAGACAATTACAGATATTCTGAGCTGTTGAGTGAATTGTATATTTGAATATACTATTTCAGGGTTAAGAGCTGTCTACCTGAGAAAAGAATAGCAGTTATATAGCAGCCTCAGAATGCTGTCCTTTCCAATGTAATGCTGGGAATGTCTCGTCATGCAGATTTGGGTTGGTGAGTGAGAATGTTTCTCTGTGTCTTCCCAGGCTTTGTCTGAGACCAGTGGGAAGACATTTTCAAAGGTAGTTTTAAATAAAAACTTAACTTCAAGACTGATTTGAGACTAGATTGTCTGAGTAGTTATGTAAGACAGAAAGATACTCACAGAACGACTTGTTATGGTCAAATAATCAGATCAGCTGCATAATGCCATGAATCTTAAATTTGTTCATTTTGCACACATTTTTTCATAATTTTAAAGATTTTTAAATCATAGTCCTTCTCTAGCTTCTTGTGTGAATTTAGTCTTTTTATTTCTTCAGCCATTTTTTTCTCTTCACATGTTCTATGACCCTTATAATTTCACTCTAACTTCATTTAGTTCTTTTCCACTTTTTATATCTGTTCTTATTGACAAGAATGACTCCGAATAAATGTATATAATTTGTATTTGTATGTTTTCTGTATTCATTTATTATTTTATTATTATTTCTGAAATACCATGCCTTGTCTTTAAGTATACAGGGTTATACTGAACTGAAGTACTCAGAGAAAAGTCTCTAAGAACTCTAGTCCAGATTAGGGCTTCTCAAAAACTTTGCTCCCCAGATGAACACCATCAATCTCACCTGAGAACTTGATAAAAATGTCAATTCTTGGGCTGAATTAGAACCTCTGAGGGTGGAGCTCAGATATTTCTAAGTAACAAGCTCTTCTGGTAATTCTCTTCTGATGCATTTATATACAAGTTTGAACTGCTCTACACACATTTATTAATTATGTGCTCAAATCAGTCATTTTATTTTTTTTTTGCAGTTTTTGGCCAGGGCTGGGTTTGAACCCACCACCTCCAGCATATGGAGCCCTACTCCTTGAGCCACAGGCACCACCCAAATCAGTCGTTTTCTCTAGCCCTTGGTCTCCTGAGTGTATAGACTAGGGTTTCTCAAACTTTGTGTGTACGTGAATAGTCCTGTGAGCTTTTCAAAAGACTTTCAATAAGCAGTGAATTTCTCCTGACTTTATGCATCAGATTTTGATTCAGTAGGTCTTGGATGACTCAGTTTATGTGTATTTCATCAAGCTCTCCAAAATAGTTCTCCTGTCTATGATCTGGACAAGATTCCCTCAGTTTCCTTCAAAGCTTTGAATTGTTATGATTTAAAATGGCTTTTCTGGGTTTAGTACCTTAAAACTTAGGGCCAGAAATTTATTTGCTAAATTCAGGTTGGATTATTTTTCATTAAAGCCATATTTTGTTCTGATTTCTTTCCTTGAAAAATAAGTATGATTGTTTCTTCTTACTTACTCTATATGATATTTTTCTGAGGCTCACCCTGCTTGGTAAAGCAGTTCACTCACTAAAAAGATCTTTCTAACCCTTACAAACTTGGAGATTTCATTGTGCAGTTCTTCCAGGTAACTAACTCATAGACATGGCAAACTTTAAAACACCGGTTCTAGGGAATGTCACTTCTTATTAAGGTGTGTCTTTTTGTCCCTACTCTTTATTTGGAGTCTCTAAGCTTGTTCCCTATGAGTGATGGTATATTTCTCTCTTCTCAGTGCCATTCATATTTTTGATTTTTTTCCTTTGGTTTCAATGACACATCCTTTTTAGAATTCTTGTTTGTGAGTCATCCTCTTGTTTCCTTCTCAGTCTTTTTTTCTTCTTGGATGTAGGAGATTTTTTTTCCTTTCCTATCTCACCTACATGTTCTTCCCTCAGAGCCTGCTTCTTTGCATCTGCCAGATCTTTGCTCAGATGTCACCGTAACATCGCCCTCTATAAAGTAGCCCGACTCTCACAGTGCTCTCTGGGGCTTGAGCCCTGTATCAACTACTGACTGGATATCTCATAGTCAGGTAGGTTAACATATCTGAAAATGAACTCATCGTTCTCCCCTGAAATCTGTGCCTCCTTTTGCGTTCCCTGTCTCTGTAAACAGCATCGTTGTCAACCATCAACCAATGTAGCTATTGTTTATTAGGTGTTTTCTATGTGCCAGGCACTATTTCTAAGACCTTTCATGCAACTCCTTATAAAACCCGTTTAGATAGATTCCATGATTTTTCCCGTAATACAAATGAAAAACTGAAGTACATAGAGTATATGAAATTTTCACAAGATGATAGAACTGTTAATTGGTGGAGATGAAATTTAATCCAGGTTGTCTGGTTCCAGAGCATGTAGTCCTGATCACTGCTCTTTGTTGCCTTCCTTTCTTGGTAGCTCAAGCCAGAAGTCTAGGATTGCCCTACTTCATCTTCTTCCTCCCTGCGTAGCTACTAGGGCCTCTTGAGTCTTCCTACCAGATCTCTCAGAAAACCACACTTTTTTTTTTTTGAGTCAGAGTCTCACTTTGTCACCCTCGGTAGAATGTTGTGCTGTCATAGCTCACAGCAATCTCAAACTCTTGGGCTTAAGCAATCTTCTTCCATCAGCCTTCCAAGTAGCCCACCACAATTCTTGGCTAGTTTTTTTCTATTTTTAGTAGAGATGGGCGTCTCAATCTTGCTAAGGCTGGCCTGAACTCCTGAGCTCAGGTGATCCACCTGCCTTGGCCTCCCAGAGTGCTAGGATTACAGGTATGAACGACAGTGCCCAGACTTCTACTTTGTTGTTGTTCTTTTTTTTTTTTGGTGGAGATGCTGAGGAACGAACCCAGCACCTCATACAAGCCACACTTCTACTTTCGATTCCATTATAAATGTTCTGGTTTAGGTGTCTATTATCTCTTGCCTCAACTACTATAACTGGTGTCCTTTTCTCGTTCATTTCTTTATATTACGGCCAGTATATTGTTATTCTCAATAGTAAATCTGATTATGACACTCTTCTGCATTCACCAGCCCATCCTCTTCACAATCAATTCTCTAGTGTGGGCAACCCTTCTTTTTAATCTACTTAATTGTTGAGGGGACCAGGGCACCAGGATGGTTCAGACAATTGAAGAATCTCACTGGAAAGCAGAGTTGGAAGAGTGCAGATAATACTTCGGGGGTACCTGACATTTTGAAGGGTAGGAAATGAAAGAGAAGTGTTATGTTTTAATTGGTCTTTCCTTCTTTCGGTCTTTAATTTCTATTTATTGTGATAAAAGAACAATAAAAAAACCAAGAGCCTACTCTGGTCCAGAGAGAGCATCTAAAATTTTGTCAGGCCCTAAGAACATTCTGTCCACTCCCACTCCTATTCCATGCTTCAGCCACAGTAAACTACTTTCACTTCCTACAATATATCATGTTTTTTCTCCTTCCTCTGGGCCTTTGTGTATGCGATTCCCTCTTCCTGGTATACTCTTTCTTTACTGCTCCTTTGGCCTGGCTCACACTGCCGTCTCCTTTTTGGATCTCAAACTTCATATTGTGTGGAATCTCCTTCCTGATCCATCCCATTTACCTTTCCACAGTTTGGTGCAAATGCTTTTCTTAATTGCTGCCACGGTATCCTATTCTTTGCTTACAATGTGACTCATCAAACTTGGTGGCTTTTTTTTCTTTTAGCTAGAGTCTCAATCTATTGCCCAAGATAGAATGCAGAGGCATCTGCCCAGCTCATAACCACCTCAAACTCTTGGGTTCAAGTGATCCTACTGCTTTAGCATTCGGAGTAGGGGAGACTACAGGCATGGCACAGTACTGGTTAGTTTTTCTGTTTTTAGTAGAGATGAGTTTTCACTCTTGCCCAGGCTACCCTTGAATTCCTGAGCTGAAGCATTCCTCCTGCCTTGGCCTCCCAGAGTGCTAGAGTTACAGGCATAAGCCACTGCACCCAGCCTCAAATTTTGTTTTAATTGTTTCTTTAATTGTCTCTTTTAGACTGTAAGCTGCATCTTATTTATTTCTGGGTTTCTATTATTCAACATAAATGGTTAGTAGATATTGTGTGAAAGAGTAAATGAGTATTTTAATGAGCCAACTGATGTCTGCCAATTTTGTGTGCTGCTTTCGTTTGTCAATAACTTTAGTAGGTGATATATCAATTAGGGTTAGGTTCACCTGTAAGTAATCACCGAAATCAATGTCTTAAACAAATTAGGGGATTCTTTTCCTTCTATGTGAAGTACTTATGGAACTAGTCTTTATAGGTTTAGTATCGCAGAATACTCAGTTATCAGGGATCCAGGTTTCTTCTGTCTTACTGTGCTGTATTATGAACTTTGCCCTCATAGCCTCCTTTCAAGATAGCTCCCACAACTCTAGCCCCCTGCAGGTCCTCATTCTAGAAGAGAAAGGAAAGCTCAAAAAAGCAGAAGAAAGCTCCCCCAGCAGTCTGCTTACTGCCCCCACCTTCATTTAGGAGCTTTCCTGAAAGGCCTTCCAAGTGATAACCCCTTATTTTTGCTGATCATATGTTATCACATGGTCACCTCTACCTGCAAGAGAGGTTAGGAAAATAGAGTGTTTTGCCTGGCTCTTGGTTATTTGCTACAAAATTAGAGTTTTGTTAATAAGGAAGGCGAGACTAGATACTGAGTGATAACTAGCATTCTCTGTCACATAAGTTAGGATGATTTCTGTTCATAGAAAGTGTTATTGAATAATCTGGTGATCAATATGCCAGCACCTTCGTTTTTTAATACATTGACTGCCACACTTGAAAAAAATATTTTTCTTTAGGACTATGGTGTTTTATTAGGTCAAAATAGGTTAATTGACATCTGAGTTATATACCCCTCAGGAGGCCATAGGTTCAAAACTGGCATATGTTAAATATAACTCATGGCAGGTAATAAGTTAAAAAATATTAGTGGATTTGAAAGGAAGCTACCTTATTTTTGTCGTTAGTCACTTTACATAAGATTAGCAACCCATTTGGCTATTTCATGGGATTTAATTATATGCCCCTAAAAATTGTAAATGATTACTTTTATGAATCTTTATTACTTTTTCTATATATTTGGATTGTTGGCTTAAGAATATACCTGATTAAGGTCTCATTGAGCAGTACCCCAGAATCTGCTAGTAGTGTGAAAATTACTAGAATATTTGTCAAAAGATACTAAGGAATAAAGAATCTATATCTTTAGTCTCCTCTTGTTAATTTTTTCTACAAATCTATCTTAAAAAGCGAGAAATTACAACAAAATTTTATGTATCAAGTCATTCATTAAAGAATAGTATTTTTAATAGTGAAAAATTGGGACAACTTAAGTGTTCAGTAAGAAATGGGTTTAATATATATGGAGTATATATGGATCTTCGGGGGAAGAATTTGATAACTTTGGAAAATGCTCAGGATATAGTAATATTAAATGGAAAAAGCAAGAATCAGAATTATGTGTATATATGTGGGTATATATTATGCTTCTCATTTTATAAAATGATGAAATTATTAGAAAGATAAGACTGGAAAGAAAGACATTAAAGCTTTAAAACTGGTTTGTCTCTCATGTTGGTGCTAAGAGTGATTTTTATAGTGTTTATATTTTCTATATATTTTTTGCAATGTTTATGTATTTTTCATGATTTACAAATGAATTCTGTTAAATATAAAGAATATGTCTACTATTTTGGTGATCAGCTGCTGCTTTGCTAGTTAGGATAGGATAGTGGCATCAAAGCTGAAATTTTAATGTTGATGTGTTAATAAAAGAAGAATAAGCCCACAGCAGATATATCCTATAAAGCTTGTGATTTACATATTAGACATGTTTTCCTGCCGTTTATTTAGACACATATTTTCCTCTTTTTCCTAGTAATTTTATTTTATTTTATTTTATTTTTGGGACAGAGCCTCAAGCTATCACCCTGGATGGAGTGCGGTGGCATCACAGCTCACAGCAACCTCCAATTCCTGGGCTCAAGCGAGTCTCCTACCTCTGCCTCCCAAGTAGCTGGGACTA
>CAUYON010182420.1:0-18622 GCA_963573935.1 Arctocebus calabarensis | reverse complement strand
TGAATCCCATGTACTCAAGTTTGATATGAGGACAATTAATGACAATTATTGACACGGTGGGGGTGAAGGAAGGGGAGAGCAGAGAGAGGAAGAATGAGGGAGGGGTGGGGAAAGGAAAAGCAGAGAGAGGGAAGGAGCAAGGTGGGTGGGGTCTTGGGGTCTTGGTGTGTGCCACACCTTTTGGGGGCAAAACACGATTGTAAGAGGGTCTTTTCCTAATAAATGCAATCAGTGTAACATGGTTTCTTATACCCTCAATGAATCCCCAACAATAAAAAAAAAAAAAGAAGCTTACTGCACAACAAGCACAATAAACATGGAAAAAAATTTACACAAGGAACATCATGATTAAAACCAATGAAGAGAAAATTGCTAGGAACTGTTGAAGAGTAAATCTTGAATGTAGCCAGAGAAAAATAGACTTTATATACAAAGAGAAAAAAACGATAATGACAGCAGACTTGCTGTGAGAAATGAGCTAAACAATAATGCAGTAGAGGAACATCTTTAAATTATTGTAAGAAGTATTGTCAAACTATAATTCTATACCTAATGAAAATGTCCTTCACAGAGGCAACACAATAATTTTCAAAATAAAGGTCTTTTAGATATTAAAAAAAAGGTTAATGGATTTCTGCATTAAAAAAAGAAAAGTTAAAAGAAGTCCTCTAAATGTAAGAAAAGTGATACTGTATGAAAATATAAATTTATGTAAAGACATGTAAATAAATGAAGATCACTAGAAGTAACAACTGCCTTGGCAAAGGCAATGGACCATGATATTAGCATTTATCCTAAAAGTTGCTGATTGTTTAAATAAAAATTTAGTCTTCGGTTTATATCATATGTAATTATTAAAATGTATGGCAATGATTACAGAAAGGTTTGGAGGACAGAACCGAAGTACAAAGTATGATGTGTATTGAAAGGCTCTTAAGTCATTCAAGAAGGGCTGTAATATTATTTGTAGATTGACTATGACAATTCAAAGATATATCCCAAAATGATAAAGCAACTACTGAAATGAGAAAACAAAATTTGTGATTAATAAGCCAACAAAATAGATAAAATTCAATATAAAAATACTCAAATCCAGTAAAGGGTACAAAAATAGATGGGGAAAATAGCAAACAAATAGCAAGATGATAGACTAAAACTAAATATACTAATGATCCCATCAAATATAAAACATCTATACACATATATAAAACATGCACATATGATAAAAATGGAATTTATAAAAAATATTCAATTGGTCGAAAACAGAGCACAAAACGTGCCCTCTATATTAGTATATAGATCAATATACTAATGATGACATCAAATATAAAACATCTAAATGCCTCAATTAAGAGGCAGAGACTTTTAGATGGAATAAAAAAGCAAAAACCAACTATATCATGCCTACAAAATATAACTTCATAAAGACGAAAATAGGCATACACTCTGTAAGTCTGCTACTTAGAAGGCTTCATTCAATAACAATAAACTACTCATTATTTTGACTTCAAGTGTGCAAGGAATGTTTAACAAATAACACATGAAAATATGCTCAGCGTCATTAATCATTAGGGAAATGCATAATGAAACCAAACGAAAACTGCTACACACCTGTTGGAATATATGTTCTTTGTCGTTTATTCTTTTTTGTGCCCTCTTTTTGACACTTGAATATTTTTATAATTGTATCTGATCTATTTTGTTGGGTTATTTATGTCTCATTATTTGTTTTCATGCTTGCTTTCAGCTGAGTTTATAGTATATCTCTCTAAACTTTCACAGCTGACTCATCAGACTGTTGTATTGCATACAGTATAAGAAACTTACAATAGTACACTTCCAATTGTCTCCTTTAGACCTTTATGCTTTTGTTACTAAGTGTTATCAAGGGTGTGGAAGAACTAGAACTCTATTTTATTATTTTAGAGAATGTGATATGGTGCAACCAGTTGGGAAAACAGTTTATTAGTTTCTTGAAAAGAAAGCATGTGTCCATACAAAGACGTGCACACGTTCATTGCTACTCTTTTGTAATGGTTAAAAGCTAAAAATGACTCATCAGTACGTGAATCAATAGGTGAATAGATATACAAGTTATAATATCCAGAGCCTGGAATGTTACTTGGTAGTGTAAAGGAATGGCCTACTGATACGCCACAACATCACTGGTAAATTTCAAAATTATTCTGAAGGACAGAATTTAGACAGAAAAAGTACTTAGAACATAATTCCATTTATATAAAATGATAGTAAATACAAATAATAGTAATACAAACACAAAACAATAAATACAAATGCAAAATAATAAGAAATCATGTCACTGGTTATCTGGGGAGGAATGAAGAGAAAAGATGAAAGAAATTAATTTCAAAGAAGCCCAAAGAAACTTTTGGCAGAGACAGGTCTATTAATTGTATTGATCGTGGTGATGTTTCCATGGGTGAGTACATATGCCAAGACCTAAGAAACTGCACATTTCAGATAATTCCTTTAATTGTTTTGAGCTCCATCCTCAAGGAGCTCAATATTTAGGTGAAAAAATAACAGTAACCTATGTAAAAGGCATAAACATTGTTAGGGATTATGTAACAGTTATTTCAATTACATCACAATAAACTACTAAAGAGAAAAACTCCGACAAAAATTATTTCCATTTACCTTGTTAGCAGAGTTAGTTTTCCAGTAATTCCTCAAACTAGACAAACTCAAGATGATGATGAGATGACAGCGACATCATTAATGACCCCAGCAGCACCGTTCTGTGTGCTCTGACAGTTCATGGTTTACGGTGTTTTTCTATGTATATAAATTCTTGGAAGAAAGACAATGTCATAGGCATTTGTGCCCTCACATTTATAGCTGAGAAAAATGACTCTTAGACTTTTGGTTCTTTTTTTTTTTTTAAATTCAGATTAATATGAGGGTACAAATGATTAGGTTATATTGTTGGTGACTTTTATGAAATTGTAGGTGGTGGAGACAGAATCTCAGCCTCTGCCTTGTTACTCTAAGGATTTGATCTACCTGGAGGTTCCTGGAGAGGCTGATCCTTATATAATAATGTACAGTTTTCATACTTTATGCATCAATTTCTATGTAAAAATTATTAATTGAAATTAAAAGAATGTGCCGTTTTAGTGACATCTTGAATTTATCATTTTTCCCATTTGTCTGTCAACATTTTAGACCATTTTTTGTACAATCCCTAAGAATTTTTGTGTCTTTTATATATGTTAGTGTTATTTTCTCACTAAAATTTTGGGATCCTTGAGGACGGAGATTTTTAAAAATAATGTTGTTTAAAAAGTAAGCCTAAAAATCTACTTAATGATTGTTTAAATGATCTCTGAAGTCAATTTCTTACCAATGAAAATGTCCTCTCAAAACTTTTAATTGTTTCCATTGCTTGTATTATTGATTCACCTTTATTTGTCCCTTCTAACCATTTTCAATGACTTTTCTTCCAAGTTATTCCAAGGGCATTTCGCCCTTCTCTAGGCACCTACATGAACATAATTTTGAGGAACTCAGACATCGACATTTTCATTAACATCTATAAGATGTTTTCTTGAAATCTTATCGATGCCTTTTGTCTTCATGATATGTTTGTTATTTTATTTTAGCCATGCCTCTACCACTAAACTTTGAAGGTGGGACAATAAAAGGGACAAAATTTATTTTGACACAAAGTATTGAAATTAGTAGGAAGCAACCTCTTGGTCTCTTACTCTTGAACTTGACATGTTCAATACATGTCATCATTTTCACTCTGTCCTCGGATAACTAAGGATAAGGTTAAGAAAGTATAGGATGGAAAACTACCACTAATTCTGGGGAAACATTTGGCTAGTCTTTTCATCTCAGGATGATTCCCAAGACTTCAATTAATAATTTTTACATAGAAAAGTTCCCAAGACTTTTTTTACATCATAGGTATATTACTTTATGAAACTCTACTGTGGGCAGACAAGTATATGTACTGGGAAAAACTCATCAAAAAAAAGGAAGCATTAGCTTAAAAATTTTAATATTGCTCATACAAGGACCATATTTAAAATGGTTTAAGGCATGCTTTATTAAATATTTAATTTAAATTACTTATTTATTTTTTATTATTATTAAATTTTTTTTAGCCATTTTTTTTTTAGCCAGGGCCAGGTTTGAACCCACCACCTCCAGTCTATGGGGCCAACGCCCTACTCCATTGAGCCACAGGTGCTGCTCAAACTATTGTTTATACCTTACTTTGTTCTAAGGGGGAATTGAAACAACTAACCCAGCTTCATTTTTCAATTGCACATGTGTATTATGACATAAGGATCAAAATGAAACTGAGTGTTTTGAACCCAAACAATTTTGTCATATGGGAGTAATGTGGGGAAAATGATGCATTTGGGGAAAATTAAGTTGGTGATACATTTATGAACTGGTGATACATTTATGTCCAGGAGATCTTAGCTGTTAGGGGAAACTCTAAAGAAAGAGTTCTTGAACTACAAGTACTAACCAGTGCACAATAATAGAGAACCAGTCCCCTTAGAAGACTGGGGACTTTATTTATGGAAGGGAGATCAGCGTAGGCATACAATGCTTATGCACATGTTTTCTGTCAACCCCACTGACTCACCTTACTGTCTTTGGCCACCTGTTCCTCACTTCAGATCTCAGACTGTTTTGCTAGCCTTTTGCTGTGCCTTTTTTTTTTTTTTATAAATATTAGCACCCCACTATCTTCTCATACTTATATAAAATCATGTCTTTTATCTTATTGACTACACTTAGAAGCAGGGATCTTACATTTCTAGAACCCCAGGAGCTCCTTAATAGCAAAAGATTTTTATCATTCCCTGCTTTATGGTTGAATGTCAGAATAATATTCTCATGTGTGTTTAAAAGCTTTAGATTTCTTTGAGTAGACAAAAAAATTAATCCTGTCTGCTGGGAGAGGAACAAGGAAGTCCCCTGAGGGGTGAATGAGTTCAGGAAAAGCGTCTCACCGCAGGGTTCGGTACATATTTCTGAATATATTTCATTTCATATATGATAGGATCAATGCCATTCTCAAATGAATCAAATTTGGTAAACCTTGAAGACCTCCAGAGCTTCCTCAACATTGTTACTGAGCTCTTGATGTTCTTTACCTGCTTCCCCCTCTGATCTCTTCAGTGTCTTCTTAAGAATTAGACTAGATTTTGTGAACATACTTATTTTTGAAATCTAATAGAATTTCTGGTACTCACCAAGTACAAATAGGATTATCAATGAGGATCCAGGAAAGACTTAATCATATAGAACTGGTTATTACATGGTCAAGCCATATGAAATTGTTGGTCTTCGACTCTTTTGACCTACAAAAATGACAATTTCATACTGTTTATCCTAACGTAACAGCTTTCGTAAAAATGATTTCTACCTGAATCATCAGCCTTACCTTTCTATCATCTAGAGCAGTGGTTCTCAACCTTCCTAATGCCGTGACCCTTTAACACAATTCCTCATGTTGTGGTGACCCCCAACCATTAAATTATTTTTGTTGCTTCTTCATAACTGTAATTTTGATACCGTTATACATCGTAATGTAAATATCTGATAGGCAGGATGTATTTGCATTGTTACAAAGGGGTGGTGACCCACAGGTTGAGGACCTCTGATCTAGAGTATCTAGAGTGTGGTATATTTTTATGCTTTAAAAAAAAAAAAAAAAAAACCTTAATTGCTTCATATATTTTAAAGTGTTGGTACAAATCCAGAAACAGAGTTGGAGATTTTAATATGCCTTTCTCAGCACCTTATAGAACAAGAAGACAAAAAAGTAAGCATGAAAATAAAACATAGCCTAGTTGATAATGTATAGAACACTTACACCTAAGGACTACAGGTTACATGGTCTCTAAGAGTGTGTGGTTGTTCACAGTATAACTAGCCATGTATTGAGCCTTAAAGCAAATCTCAATAAGTTTCGAAGGATATAAATAAAGACCTCTGCTCTTGATCCAAAACTGACTTGAGCTTGAAATAAATAATAATAGATAACCAGAATATCTTCAAATATTTGGAAATTAAGCAATACACTTCTAAATGATACAAAATAAACATCACACTGGAAACCAGACCCCCCTCCCCCCCAAAACCGTTAAGCTATGTTTCTATTCAATTAAATTGAATTATTTTATTTTTATTACAAAACTTTTTAGAAATTTTGAATACATTCAAAGAGGTGTTGGGTAAATTTTTCAAGCAACTATTCATAATTATATATATATATTCTACTTTAGTTTTTATGGCACCTGAGTTTGCATTTTAATGACAAAGGGTAACTATTCCAGATGGGTGCCAGTGCCAAAATATCACAGGTGTTGTCAAGCATTTTGTAGTATCTGTGCAGTAAGTTGAATTTTATATAACATCTAGCAAAGGAGTCTGGAGAAGACCAAAGTATAAGCAATGTTACTATTCACGAATCCTTAAGCACAGTTGCATCATTCCCAATAATTGGTTGAAGCTTAGATTTAAGTGGGAAATTTAATTGGCAAGTAGCATTTCCTAACATTTCTTTTCTTTGACTATTCCTCAGTGATTACTACAAAAGTTGCTTTTTTGTGAGCCTCTGCTGTGCTGTTGGGTTGCTGATATTGGGGAGGATAGGGATGTTAGTTATAGTGTTTACCTTTATCCTGCTTCAAGTTTCATACTCAGATAAAGTCTGGTTAAGACAACTTGTTACTGACATTTCCTAGCAAGGACTGTTGGTGGGGGGGAAGCCTCTAAGACAAAGTAACAATGTATGGTTAGGCGGCTATGGAAATGAATGTTGACGAATCCTGTTTTCCTGCCACAAGTAAATTCTGACTGTTTTTAGTTTGACCATTTTTCTCTGGCAAGAAATATGTATTAGCTCTTTAGAGGTCTCTTAGATTGGGAGGGGCGTTGGTTCTCATTAGGACTTTTCTTTTCAGGTGGACTCTTATAAGAAAGAGGAAAGAATTGCATAAATATTTTTCAGTGTATTTCATTTGATATATGATACACGGGCTTGCTAGAAGTCAATGAAATATGGAAAGGTTGTTTCTCAATTATCTGATTAGCAAAAATCAAGAAGTAATAATACTGTTGTTGGATCCCTCTGGAGGAGGATGCATTCTGAATTGTTTTTCTGTAATGTATTATGTGTAATATATTATCATATATATGCATAAAGATATACATGTATATAAACATATAATGTATATATCTCCAGTCCAGTTTAAAAATATATACATATCTTCCATATAGGCATGTGTGTGTGTATATATATCCACTTGTAAATACATATACACACATTCAAATATGTATCTATGCACACCCACATAAACACACATAAATACGAACATAAATATAGACATGTATAAAGGCACACAAAATTTAAAAACTGGAACCATTACTATAATTCCTACATTGTAAGACATTTTATCTCTCAGTAATCTATATATTTCTACTTTGTAAAATATATTCCTAAAACAGTATATTTAACAATTGAACAAGATTTCATTGTATCAGGATACATGAACTACTCAGTTTTCTGTATTTTAATAATTAGCCTAATTTAAATTTTCTTGATTTTATGTATCTATGTTAACTTGTCCTTTGCTGTTAAAGGTAAAATATATGCGTCCATTTGAATGATATAATTAGCTAAAATTAGATGTAGTTAAAAATCTATAAGAGCCTAGCACAATTCTAAGCATTTTACACATACGGATTATGTTTAATTCTCTTACAAAGGTAATTTTTGGTATTCTGATTTTACAGAAATCAGAAGCTCAGTGCAATTGAGTAACTTACTCAAGGCCATATTGCTAGTATAGAATGGGATTAAAACCAGACAGAGGTTTTTCCAAACTGGTCCTGTTATTTCATTTTGTCTACACACATTGATCTTAGAAGCAAAGTGCAAAAAGGTGTAACTTATATTGTTAATCACAGATCTTGGAGTATTAGAGCTAGAATAGGACAACCACAAAAACATTAGCTGCGTACACTCTTCCAGGCCCTTTGTAGTTATATTCTCATTTCCTCCTTATTAGAGATCGTTGATGTAGAGCTCTTCATTAAGCTTAAGAAAAGAACACATATATCTATTTACATAAAAATAAAATTTGAGAAGGTAACGCCTTTAACCAAATGTCAAACGAGTGTCAAAAATACACCCAAAGTGGACCTTGTTTCATACAAAAGGTCTGATTTTAACTACAGTAATCATGCCACTGGTTTGAACATGAGTATTTAGAATATTTAATGAGGAACAAAAAGGAAGAGTATGATTATTACCATCTGTGATATTTCTCTTACTTTTTGCAAAAGACAATTTTGAATACCTACTTGCAACAAGTACTAAAGCTCAGGTACCAAAACAAAAAACAGTTACACAAAACACTCCCAGGAAACTTTCATACAGAGATGACATTTTATCTGGGACTTAAAAGACAATTGAGCATTCACAAGGTGGAAAAACAGGGAAGCAGGGAAAAGACATCCTTTCTGAGAAAAACACAAGAACATGGCCTGAGTCGGGAAACATTTGGTGAACCGAAGAAATGATGAGTAGAAAAATACCTAAATACCTACACACACACACACACACACACACACGCACACACACACACAGATTTCTCCTGTATTCTCCAAAGAATGATTTGGTCATCTTATTTTCTTAACTTTCCCTTCTAAAATGGTCTATTTTCATGGCAAATGAGCACTAAGGCATTTTTAAACAAATGTTTTACCTTTGTTTTAATATTATTAATATTATCTAATTTTATATTGTTTTACATTATAAAAGTGTTATAAGATTTTTAATGGCTATGTAAATTTTTAATATCAAATATTGGTTTTATTCTTGATATTTTAACATTATTTACTGCTGTTGCAATAATTCTGAAACTAGCTGGTAGAGCAAGTTTATTCTGCAACATTATCATCTGTGGAGAAAGCATTAGATAGAAAGACTTTGAAGTATTTTTGATCTAATTGTGGGAGCCAGCAGGTCAGGCAGGGAAGTTCATGCCCCTTGTAAGGTCATGCTTTGCCCTGTGGTTCTATGATCTGTTAAAGCACAAGCACTTCCTTCAGTCAATCCCTAAATGCCAGGGGATGAACTTCTCTCCCTTCTCTCCTTTTTCTTTTTCAGAGGTTAAGCTAATAATATAATTCTTTCTTGTTGTTTTGTGGGCATTTATTGTCTTCTATGGTTTTCACATAAAACAGATTTATGATGCTTTACTACTACAAAGAAAAACCTTAAGAGCACTTAAGCAAACATGACCTGCTGGGGATTTCTGTTCTTTTCTTTAAATTGTAATTCCCATAATTAAATTCTTCCCACTTAAAAAGTATCTCTGCATTGTTACTGAGTTTTGGATGTAGAGCTTGTCCATCTGCCATAATAGAATTAAAGATAACAGGGTTAGGATCCTGATTCAATAACAAGTAAGACACCAGTACTGAGATGAAAGTGGGTTACATCATTCTTACTAAATCACTAAGAGGAAATGTGAAGGTTGACTGTTTCATAGTATTTCCATTTGGTGGGTCAGAGGTTAAGGAATTAAGCTGTAACTAGAGAATTTAATTACTGTTTGAGAGGCAGCTGCTGCTTTGCCTCAGGATGGCTCTTGCAGAAAGTTCCAGCTGATGATTTTCCCAGTCAATGTCCTTTCTTCCAGCTTGAGTTGAAATGAAATCACTTAGAATTACTAAAAGATATTTCAAAATATAATTTTTAGTATAAGAGAAAATTATGAATAAAATAAAAATCATCACTGACTTTAGTCCTTCTATGTTAATATATATTCTTATAGCTTATTTCAATGGACATATTTTTTATATGTGTTTATTCATGTATACGTTATGCTTTTTTTATCAAGGTGTCTTTTTGAAAATCTGGTATTATGTTTAAGATACTACAGAATCTTGGCTGATATAATTAAAATGTTCATATAGCTAAGAATTGTAAATATTCTCAAATGAGGTGATTTTTACTGGTGACATCAATATTGAATTTTTGTCTGATATAGTTGCGATGTGAGATATATTTTAGTTGCTTCATTAGATATAGCTTGATTATAAATTCATGTTTCAGTTTGAAACTCTTGGCTGTATACTAGCTTAGTAATGCTGTTACATTAGGAGATGATTACTTGAGCAGTAATGTTTTTTTCTAATAGAAATGCAAACCATGGGCATCTTCCTAGGTACAGCAATCCATCTCATGATAGCTTAAACTCTGATAACTTGAATAAGGCGAAAAAAAATTTTTATGTAAATTGTAGGAGATACATATTGGGGCCGTTTCTCGGAATCTCTGAAGTTAAGATGTCTATAGTGAGACCATTTATAAAGTTGGAATAAATAATTTTCAAGGTAGTAGTCATTTGAATGACTACCCAAGGAAAATTGGCCAAATAGTGATTGGCTTTACAGACATATGTGAATTAAAACCAAAAATAAAACCAAAACAACACACATATATATGCACAAAATATAATCCTGAGTCCATAAAGAAAAAATATTGTCTTTAAATTTGGAATTTAAATACTTTGTTTCCATGGAAACAAAACCAGCTCTCTCATTAATAATGAAAAGTTTAAAATTAGAAATATGAATTACTCTTTCCGGAAGAAATTATTTTTAATTGAAAGAAAACTATAAAGCAAATCACTTGGCTCTAGTAGTACTTATTTTATTTATCATGAGTTTATGCAGTAAAAGATCTTATTTTCTCTTAATAAAAAAAGCTGAATTTAGAAACTGTTAAATTAAACCAGGAATCTTGGTTAGTAATTTAATCAGGTTGGATATTGTTTGGTATAGTACAAGATTTAATGAGATGCAAGATACAAGTATTTCTCTATTATGTTCATTCTCTATTATGCATGGAAGATTTCTTCTCTTGTATCTAAATATATTTATCTTGCTGTCAGATTTTTACTACAAAGCTATCATTTCCCATCTTACATGCAAACCTTTGTATTTTTATAAAAGTCGTGGTTTGTGAAACACATTGTAAATAGTTAAGGAATGCCACAGAACAGAGTAGAAGAAAAAATAACCATTCATAAATTCACTTTATTTTAAGTCATTTCAAATATAATCAAACAAAATCAACCTACTAGCGTTTTTTATTCTTTCCCACTCAATTCGATTAGCATTGTATTCAGTTTGACATTAAGCCATAGTTGTGTTTTAATCAAGAAAGATATTCATTTGTATCATTCAGCAAGAATTTTAGGTATGACCATTTGGGAGCTACTATGGCAACTCAATATTCCATCAGAGAACAAATTCTGAGAACTTTCAGAGAACTTATTCTGCCTGCCTATTTGAAAGTCTTCAGTAAAGCCTGTTCCAAGGTAGTGGAAGCAGAAAATAGAAGAGACAGCGCCAGAAGACTACTGCTTATATCTCATTGGCAGGATTCTTTAAACGTCCATTTCTAGTTCAGGGAAGTTTGGGGAATTGTGTATAGCAAAGGGAAGGGGGACGTGGTTTGAAAGATTCTAATTTTAGCTGACTCATAGTATTTCTCACCATCCACCTCTTTGACTTCTCAACATGTATAAACAACTTTTCTACCCCTATATTTACTTAAAATGAAATGAATTCATCTTCTCTCTTTTGAGGTAGGCAATCTCAAAAGTATGTCTAGTTTCCTCCTTTGGGTTGAAGTTCAGGATCTTTGAGTAGTCACTCCATCAGATGCTAGTTTGGTTCTTCATTGATCCTGGGACACGAGTTAAACCTTCCCCCAACACTCCCAGTGTATAGTTGTGGAGACAGAAGATCGAATAAGAGCAATTTTAAATTCCTCAGGTAGTAAGAGGGAAAATGAGAGATACCTGTTCTTGACACATAGACAGTATGAGTCCTGCTGCTCAGGTATACACAGGACGTCCTGAGCAACCAGCAGAAGCAGATCTGGGTTAGCCAATCTGGTTGGTATGCCAGGTTACGAATTTATTTTGTGCAATTTCTCCAATTCCTTGGGTATACATCCAGATAGACATTCTTTGCCCATTTTATCAGTGCTTATACTCAAAGTGGGTACTATGGAAACTGAAAATAAATTTAAAAGGCCTGTAAAAATAATTTAAAAGACGTCCCATTATCTGTAATCCCCACAAATTGGGGCCATCCTGAGAAATGCAGGCAGGCAGTCTTCCTAAGAGGGGATCCTCGACTTTCTATTGTTGTGAGTTCCAGGGACCTAGGGATTACTCTAAGTACAGTTCTAGTCAGCCAAACCTAAAGGCACACTGGCTATATTGTTTCCTGGAGAATTAACCAGGCTTCCAGGAGATGGGCTTTAAGACAATTCTGTGCTCACAAGCCTGGAAATGTTAACTCTTAGCTCTTGGCTCCTTTGTTCTGATAAATTGCTCTCTTAAGCTAATGGTGGTAGCCTCAGACTCCACAAAATAATAGCCAGGGTGAAAATGAAACACCTTTCATCAGATTTTTGCCACAAGTTTCCCTTATTGTCACCTAAAGACCTCTTAAAAGATGGTGCTGAAAAAGCCCCAGGGTAACCATTTTAGCTCCTTTTTGGAGCTGTACTTAGAAGCCTCTGATTATATGGGCATTGGCTTTTCCCATCCCTGCAGGGTTCCAAATTAGGATCATTTCAGTCAATCCTCTTTGGGCACAGATGAGCTTCCTTGCATCTCCACTTACAGACTGCTTACATCTAGTTTGAGCATATTAATCTTTAGCATATTTTTGACAGTGACAAGATTTAATAAGCACATGTCAACATGCTGAATTTTAGTCCTACTATTCCCACTAATAAAAATGCCTCTGTTGCAGGGCAGTGCCTGTGGCTCAGTGAGTAGGGTGCTGGCCCCATATACCGAAGGTGGCGGGTTCAAACCTGGCCCCAGCCAAAAATTGCAACAACAAAAAGTAGTCGGGCATTGTGGTGGGCACCTGTAGTCCCAGCTACTGGGGAGGCTGAAGCAAGAGAATCATCTAAGCCCAGAAATTGGAGGTTGCTGTGAGCTGTGTGTGACGCCAGGGTACTCTACCAAGGGCGATAAAGTGAGACTCTGTCTCTACAAAAAAAAGAAAAAAAAGCCCCTGTTGGCATGTGGTCAGGGTTTCTAAGCATAGCAGGCAACAGTTTGACCAGCTATTTTGCTTTTGCATGTCCCAGTGCACTGGCTTTCCATCCCTGGGTGGCTGAATCTTCATTGTTTGCCCCCACCCCCACCTTCTCAACCCCTCCCCTTCATAAAGTCAATGCTGCATATTTAGGTTCTGTTACCTGCAGCTCCCTTCATGCTTTAAAAATTATTACATCAGTCAGCATGCTTAATTGCAAAACAGCGTAGTTCAGTTTGGTTAGTTTATGCACAGGAAGATTATTTCACAGACTATGAGGTTCCTCAAGAATCACTGGAGAGGTCAAAAAATGTCAGCGACAGAAGCCCTCTGTCAGAACAGTGGCAGGGTTTCCTCCTCAATACATTTGCCCCTCGGGACTAAATACTACAAAGTACTAAGGCATCCACGGCCATTGTTGCCAAAAATGTAATTTCCAAGAATATGGCCATTGCATCACTTTGCTTAATTATGAGTCACACCTCAGGGCAAATGTGTGGAGTGTGACTCCAACGGAGTCTAGGAATGGGCACTGTCTGGCTTCTGTATTGAGGAGATGAGGAATATGAGGAAGGATGTAGCCAAAGGGCAAGCAGAATGCTCAGAGATTTTGCATATTCCTATGGGATAGTTCTCCACCAGAGATCTTAAACTGAGTCTCTGGTCGACACCCATTACAAATCCCTTGAATGAATATCAGTACTTGAAACAGTATCCCCGTTGCTCTTTTTACTCTGTGTAGAGGTAAAAATGTATGTTTCTGACAGTTTAAACCTGAAACCTGATGACAAACTTCGTTTGTATTTAATATTCCTCAAAAAATAGCTCTTTGGAATGTAGGAGCTGGCCATTCTTTATGTGAAAACACAAGAGGAAGCATTGTTAGTTGTGATAAATATTGTAAATATAAGATGTTACTAAAAGGGGATTCTCGGTCAAGGCATATAGGAACTCTGAGATGTAACTTTTCTGGAAATGTGAAATTATTCTAAAATTAAAGTTTCATTGAATTAAAAAGGTGAAAGAAATAGAATGAATAAGAATTGCAGAAACCAAAACTTCTTAAGCAAAGTCATAAGTGTGTTAACAGGAAGCACATTATCGTTTATAGCTATCCTTCATCAATTAATATCACATATTTTTTATATTAAATACAAGTTTTGAAAGAACAGTAGTATTATGTTTCCTTTCTCTTGCTATACTCAGTATACTATACAAAAGATCAGGCAGTTAAGATTGCAAACTCATCCTGGAAAAAGTGCTACATACCTCATTGCTGAGTGAGTATCACTACGGTTGCCTTTGAACTACACCTTTTGGAAAGCCAAGCACCAACACCAGCGCCTAGTCTACCCTTCACAGCCATTTTGGAACACTTTTTTTGGAATGGCCATTAGAGCTGTTGTCCTATGAAGGACTGAAAATTAAGTTCATGAACTTGTCCTAGAAAAATGCTACCTACTTCATTGGTCACCACATGGCCAAGGGGAGTACTTCCATGGTGATTGTAGTGGTACTCAGCAAGGAGGTACGTAGCCTTTTTTTCTACAATGAGCTGCAAACTTATAATCTATAAATATAACTTAAAAAATCAATATAATTTCCCAACTGTAACCTAAAAGAGAAATGAAACTATGCTTATATGCATTTCAATATGTAAAGTTTTGGATATAACCTACAACACATGTTTAGTAGGCATAGATTTTCAACTGTTAGAATTAGCGTGAATGAGCTCGAGGCCTGTAGCTCAGTGGCTAAGGGTGCCAGTCACATATACTAGAGCTGTCAGGTTCAAGTCCACTCTGGGCCTGCCAAACAGCAAAATAGCTGGGCATTGTGTTGGGAGTCTGTAGTCCCAACTACTTGGGAGGCTGAGGCAAGAGAATCACTTAAGAGTTTGAGGTTGCTGTGAGCTGTGATGCCACTGCACTCTACCCAGGGTGATAGCTTGAGTTTGTCTCAAAAAAAAAAAAAAAAAAAAAGATTTAGCATGAATGTTACAATTTCAAATGCAGATTGATACATTTGGATTCAAATACTTTGAGTAGTTTTGACATTGGTGATGTAATTTCTCAAAAGGGAAAACAACCTTGGTAAAGTTAAGAATAGCAATAAGAACAAAAAAGTCTTTGATTAGCAATTGACATGTTAGACAGTTTCCAGGAAATTTTAGTTTCTAATAAAACATAAAAAAATGTGGTCTTCTTATGTTAAAAATGTAAGTCCTTAGCTGAGATAATTACCAGTGGTCTTTCCATCTTCATTAATGCCTGGTGGGCTGTTTCAGGTCAACCAGACTGTTCCATACCCAGCCCACTGATGGCCAGTAGCATCTCTCAATGTTTGTGCAAACCAAAATGTCCCTGTGGTCACTGAAATGTTCTGTGTTGAAAGCTCCTGCATTAGAAGGAAATAGTGGTTCTACAATTTTCATAGAGGCATTTCAGACTCCAAATTTTTTTCCTAGACATGCTTTATTATTTAACCTCCATAAGTTAATGGAAGAAACATTGTATCATTAGGAATTCTTAAATAATTTTTGCACCATGAACCTATTCCACACTCTAGTGAAGAAAATGGATGCCTTTTCAAAATTAGGGAGATTTTTTTTTTATATATAAAAGTCATAGAATTCAAAAGAAAATCAATTATCTTGGCTAGGTGTGGTGGCTCATGCCTATAATCCTAGTACTTTCGGAGGCCAAGGTGGGTGGATTGCCTGCACACAGGAGTTGGAGGCCAGCCTGAACAAGAGCAAGACCAGTCTCTACTAAAAGTAGAAAAACTAGCCAGGTGTTGTGGTGGGTGTCTGTAGACCCAGCTACTCAGGAAGCTGAGGCAAGAGGTTTACCTGAGCCCCAGAGTTTGAGGTTGCTGTGAGCTGTGATGTCACAGCATTCTACCCAGGGTAACAGAGTGAGACTCTAAAAAAAAAATTATATATATAAATATTATATATATAATCTGAAAATATATTATTAGTACAGTAATGGTAGCTATACATGCATAATATTTTCAAATTTTATAACACTCTTAATGTTCCATATCAATATCTGTGGAATTATTGATAATGAATTACTGTGGTAGTTTGTTGCCTGTATTCATAATTTAAAAAATTAAAATGATGAGATTGTTTTTTTCCTAATCAAAGTTCAAGAAAGTTCAGAAAGCATCTACAAACTCTGGGCTAAAGACCCAGTGCTACACGGAATGCATGTACTGAGCCAATTGGAGCCTCAGAGTTCATCATGATTAACTGCTTCGTTAAACTTTGGGAAAGTGCCATAGAGTAGGTGATGAGCTGATTCTTAAAGAAGGATTTGTTAACAGGCAGGGAAGCATTAGAACTGTATACACAAAAGTCATCTTGTCTTGAAAGACCACAATATGTACAGGCAACATCGAATAGCTTGCCTCAAGGAAAGAGAGTAGAGGAACCCTAGAAATTAAGGACGGAATAGGATGTACAGTTTATTCTTTAACTCAGAAGGGTTTTGCTCTAATTTTACTTGATTAAACAATACCTTCTGTGTTTACTGAGAATTCTAGTTTATCAAGTACTTGCACAAATACTGTGATACTAAAGTATTGAGACTATATTGTCATTGTAGTCCACTTTCTTAATATCCATTGCAATAAAATGTATGCCTATTTGAATATTTATGGTGAAGAATTTTCAGAGCATGGATATGTTGGTCAAGGTAACTATTGTAGTTAAGAACGGCATCAATGAAAACATGCCACTTAAATACTTCTGACCCATATTTGATTATATGTAGTTCTAATAAAGGAAACAGGATGGGGAAATGAGGTATTATTTCTTTCTTACTAAGATTATTTAACCAAATTTTTCTTCAATATATCTTCATTGTATATAAACAACATCTTATGGGTTGGTGGGAAATCTCAATTATTGTGTAATATACTAAGACTTTCTGAATGAGATAGATTTAAAATAAGTTACAAACATCAGATGCCACTTAGAGCAGTTACCACTGGTTGTTAACTTATCCACATTTATTTTTAGTGAGTGTCATAACTCCACAGATCGAATCAAAGTCAGAGTGTGGGATGAAGATGACGACATTAAATCCAGAGTCAAGCAACATTTCAAAAAGGAGTCGGATGATTTTCTGGGACAAACAATTGTAGAAGTCAGGACCTTGAGTGGAGAAATGGATGTCTGGTACAATCTAGGTGATTATTTTTATGTCTGCTTGAAAACAAGTTAAATAACGTTTCAGATATTTGCAACATGTATTGTATTCCCATAAAAATAAAATACCTAGTGCCTTTCTAGAGCATTCTGTTGGACTTCAGATGATTATTTTCATGGGAAATCAAAGATTATTATTAATTTAGATTCAATATTATTGAAAGATTTGGCCAATTTGAACCGACAAGAAAAACACTTTCCAAGAATCAACTAAATATCTTTTAGGAGAAAAATATTATTTCCTCCTTAATTTTTAATTCATAAGATATTGCTTCAAAACCTTTGTCAAATGTATAGGAAACAAATAATCAACCTATGATTTAATGCATTTGACCTATTTTCTTCTGCACCATTAATGAAATTTTGGCAATAAAGGAAACGTGTACTTTGGATTTCTTTCCAATAAAGATATAAAAGTAGATTTTAATTGATAAAGCCAACTAAGTGTATGGAATCAGGTGACTCTGATAATGAAGATATTGAGAATATATTTCATTGGTATGATTTTTTTAAATGAAATTTTATTATAGAATCAGAAATTAAATAAAGACAAGTTTTAATTTGCCTTTTATTAGAATTTCGTAAAAACCTAGAATCTCCAATGGTGATTTAATAATAGTAAAAATGTATGGGTCACCTTGGTTTCTGTAAAGGACATGATGTAAAGATTTCTTAATCTCTTAAATGAGTTAATTAAGATTTGAGGGCTGGCTGGTCATATGTCAGAGAACAATTGATACAGTCCCAGGATTACAAATAGGTATCATTTAGGATACTGATATATTTTAGCCAAATTAAAAAATGCTTTTGGCTTTTTTATTTATTTATTTACTTATTTATTTATTTTTTAAATTATAATTGTATACATTGGTGCAGTCATGGGGCACAATGTGCTGACTTCATATACAATCTGAAATCTTTTCATTGAACTATTTAACATAGCCTTCATGGCCTTTTAATCACTATATGAAGACATTTATATTCTACATTTAGTAATTTTCACTTGTACCCTTCTAAGATGCACCGGCTTTTGGCTTTTTTAAAACCTACATACCTCAAGTGATATAATAGTTGACAAAGTAAAGGGAAAATGTATAAAATTAAATTCTAGATACTAATTTATTTTTTTATTTTATTTTTTATTTTTTGAGACAGAGCCTTAAGCTGTCACCCTGGATAGAGTGCTGTGGCCTCACAGCTCACAGCAACCTCCAATTCCTGGGCTCAAGTGAGTCTCTTGCCTCCGCCTCCCAAGTAGCTGGGACTACAGGC
>CAUYON010182419.1:0-118631 GCA_963573935.1 Arctocebus calabarensis | reverse complement strand
AGGGGTACAATGTGCAGGTTTCATATACGATTTGAGATGTTTTCATCAGAATGTTTAACATAGCCTTCATGGCATTTTCTTAGTTATTGTATGAAGACATTTGTATACTGCATTTAGTAAGTTCCGCCTGTACCCTTCTAAGGTGCACTGTAGGTGTGGCCCCACCAATTACCCTTCCTCAATCCCAACCTTCCCCCTTCCCTCCTTCACGTATTCTTGTGCTACAGTTGGGCACTTGACTCTTTAAACCAAATATTCTTTCCTTCCCTATCCTCTTTTCCAATTTATATTTATTCTCTAAGTCTCAGTCTAAATCCTTTATCTTACATAAAATCTTCCAAAGCTATTCCAGCTCAATATTCTCTTTCCTCTGAACACTTTCAACAAACACTGCATGGTCCACTCATTTTGCACATGTTTTTTGCAGAATTAGTTCTATGTGCATGTTCTTTTAAGAGAATATGAAGTGTAAATAAGAGAGACATGTCCTAATAGTTTTTTGTGTATTTCTTTAAAATGTTGATGTTGAGAAAACTCAGCAAGTTGTACATTTTTTAGTATCTTTTTGTATGTGTAATTTTAAAAAAAAATTAACAAAACGGAGCAATGTTGCTACTGTTTGAATATATCCCCCCAAATTCATGTATGAGAAACTTAATCCCTCTTCCCTCATGAATAGATTTGTGTTACTATCCTAGGAGTGGATTCAGTATCACAGATGTGGTTTTGTTATAAAAGTCAGCTCTTTCTGGTTCTGTTGCTCTTGCCCTTTCAACTATATGATACTCTCTGCTATGTGATGACATAGCAAAAAGGCCCTCAGAGAAGACAGCCCCAGGCTCTTGGACTTTCCAGCATCCAGAACCATGAACTAAATAAACTTTTTTTCTGTATTAATTACCCATACTGGGATATGCTGTTAGAGTAACAGAAAATGGAAAAGCATACCATTGATGCTAAGTAATGAGAGAACTGATTGATAAGCTGAGTCACTGGAAGAAATATATGAAGGCATAGAACACAGAGGAGGCAACTTTCCACTGAAGTGTGCTCTTCCATGAAGAGCACAAACTGACTACAGAAAATTCAAACATGAGTTATTGCTAAGAAAATGAAGTGATTGAGCTGCTAAATTGCAAAAGATACATAAACAACGGGAAGAATTTATTGTACAAATATTTGTTGAGTATCTATGATGTATGGGTACTTTTCTAGACCCTGAACAAGGTAGCCCTAATTCATTGCCCCCATGGACCTCACTATCTAGTGGGGCCTTGTGACAATATATGTTCTATAGTTTCATGAGCCCTCAATGACCCTCTTTGACTTTAACCAAATTGTATATTAAGACCTGCACAATTATCATTAGGAAAGCTAAAGATTTTAAGCCACTTTTATAAAATTCTTAAGGGCTTAAACTAAAAAGTGCAATCTAATGACATAAAAAACAAAAAGTAACAACTTGATTGCTATTCAGAACTTTTCTAAGTTATGAGAACTGAAAGAAACCATCCTCCTCCAATGACAGATTGGAAGCTGCCAAGAGTAGAATAACCTTGACTTTCATTATAGCTCAGACCCAGACTGGTTGTGAGACCCTGGGAAAATGTACCCTTTCTCTCTGACCCACATTTCTCTCTCTGTAAAGTGAGGATACTGGACAAGATGATTTCAAAACAGCATCTACTTTTATGTTCTAGGAGTCTGTAATTGCTGTGGGCTAGATTTAACACAGGGTGCTGCTCTGCCTTGGCTCCCACCTATTGTTAGTTCGTGGGAAGCCAAAAAATTCCTCCTTAAGACAAGATTTCTCAAGAAGTCAGGCAACATATGACCAGCCAGGACAGAGAAGGTGCTCTCTCCTCTACAGTATGTTTCTCTCTACCATATCTTCTTCCTTTTACAACCTCCTGGGATGATACCAAGGTGCTTCTCTGGCTAGAATTTTAAGAAGACCAAAAAAGGGGGAGAAAGCTTATAAAATTTGTAGCACCCTTTTCAGAACGTTTTTTAAAAAGCCTTCAGCAGCAAAGACATAGCCCAACACATCTTCAGTGGTAGACATGCTGGTGCCAGAATTGTCACATAAGGCCCATATACACAGCTCTACAGGGACACTGGAACTAAGGTAAAGCACGGGGCCCATCAAGGCTGTAGGGAATGGCCAATATAACTTTTCTGTATTTGAAAAACAGCAATACAAAACTTGACACTCCTCCTCATGAGTTGGCAGCAGACTTGTGGGAAAAATTTTGGATGGAAGGAAAGCCAGTGCATATTGATCTTTTGGCTCTGCCTTTTCATAAAAGGCAAAAATGACTCTTCTCTTAATGAAGGATGACTGGGAGAAGCTTAGAAGATTCACCAATTTGGTTTCATTCTAGTCAGCTTATCTAAACCAGACCCAAATGATCTAAGACTTTCTGGGTTGTAAAAGGGAACTGGAATTCTTAGGGCAGACATGTAAAATTTCCAAGGCTCCCTATTTCTTGTCATCCTTTCAACAATGTGGTGCCAGCAAAAACCAGCTAATAGAATCTTATGATCCAAAATTAATTTGGAAAAAAAAATAATCTGCCAGAACTTTTTAGCCTAAAAAACAGGGTGGCAATTTAGGTTGGCTTTACATTTTCAGCAAACGTTCACATCAGTCCTGCTTTTATGTTTGTGGATTCACTCAGGTTCAGTTTTCATGAGAACACTTTTAGAGGCCTGGGCAGATATTCAATGACTGATGGGCACCAGCAAAGCTGGAAGACTGCTCAGGTCGCTGGATGCCTGTGGGGAGGTCATTTGAATCGCTTCCTCAAATACCCACATTTCAGTATGAAAGCGAGAACCTTCCTCCTTAATTATACTCCTTTTTGGAAGAGGAGAAACTGAAAGAATAGGCTATACTTTTTTAAGAATTTTTTTTTTCTAAATTAGAAAAGGCTTAACTTCTGCCAGGGAACTTACCCTGACTCCGGTTCATCCTCTTCTTTTGCCTCTCTGAAATACACCATTTGCAAAATATTTTGCTTTTAAAATTAGTAGTATCAACTTTTTGTATTACCTTATAGTCACATGAAAGATAGGTTAATAGAAACAAATAACCCGAGTCTGTAGTTTGGCAAGATGAAGCTTAGGTAGTTAAAATTCACATACAATTTGAAATTCATGTTCAATTGACATACAATGTATTACATTAACTGTTATTCACATAACAGTGAGGTTGGCTAACTTTAAAATTAGGTTTCAAGCACAGTCTAGTAATTCAGTTGTTACTGTTTTAAAAGGGAAGCATGGGTTTATTTTGTGTTTTCAAATAATAACAATTTTAAGCCAATAGTCATATTAATTACCTACTTAGTTTCTTATAAGCCAGGCAATATGGCACATGCCTGTATTTCTGGCACTCAGGAAGGCCAAGGTAGGAAGATTGCTTGAGCTCAGGACTTCAGTTAGGGAGGGACCAGCCTGAGCAAGAGCCAGATCCTGTCTCTAGTAAAATTAGAAAAATTATCCAGACATTGTGGAGTGTACCTGTAGTGCCAGCTATTCCGGAGGCTGAGACAGGAGGCTTGCTTGAGCTTAGGAGTTTGAGGTTACTTTGATCTAGAGTCTACTAGTGAACTCTACCTGGGATAACAGAGCAAAACACTGTCTCAACAAAAGCAAAAAACCCCTACTTTCTTATAAAAATATCTCAGCTCTGAAAACAAATGAGGACATACATATTCGATAAAATTTATTTCTTATTTTTAAACATTTCAATATGAAATAGTGTGCTTTATATTAGTAAAGAAATATAGGCAAAAATCTAATTTTTAAATTGATATACATAGTAGTTAGTTTATTTTTAATCACATTAAAAGAGGATTTAAATGATATATATATAAATTAATCTTAAAATAACTATTCTGATTTACCCAGAAAATACCTACATTTTAATTACATCTTAATCATTATCGAGATCAAATGTAAGTTATCTGCTTTTGTGAAATCAATAAAAATATGCTTTTGTCTAGTTTATAAAAAATCTACTCCTACTGACAAATTCACAGTCGTATCTTTTACTCACACATGAGCATGCTTATGCGCTTATATACTAATCAATGAAACTCAAGCAAAAGAATACTGAATTCTAAATTGTTCATACTCAACATTCCCTAATCTAGTTAGGATGAGGACATGTTGCAAAGTAATAATCTCAAAATATCATTCCAAACTATGTAGAAAAATACAATAAAAGACTTATATTTATGTTTATGTTTATTACATAGTTATATAAATATTACATTTATTATAAAGCTGCTCAAATATGGTAACCTCAGAACTTTATACCAATAAAGTACAGAAGACATATCTCACCATATTTTTTTGTTTAGTTATTTTAATTCATTCCTTAGTTACAGTTATTTAGACCATTTTTGAGCAGTTTGTGTGGTAGTTAGCTGATAAATTGTATCAAACTTTGTAGATATGAGAATGCCAATTTGGCCATGTATACAGTTATTAGATTGAGTTTTTGTTGGTTTGCTTTGAAAAGACCCTGTAGCTATTTCAATCCCATTTGGTGGCTTTAAAAAAAGATACCAAAAGTCACTATCTTAGTTTGTTTGGGCTGCTATTACAAAATACACTAGATAAGGTAATTTATAAACAATATACATTTACTGCTCCCAGATCTGGAGGCTGGGAATTCTAAGTTCAAGATGATAGTAGATTTGGTGTCTGGTGAAGGCTCATTCCTCATGGATGGAGTCTTCTTTGTATCTTCACATGGCAGAAGGGCAAAGAGGTAAAAACGTTCCATCAGGCCTTTAAGATAGTTACTTCCCAAAGCCCCTGTCTCTTAACACCAATACATTGGGGATTAGATTTCAATATGTGAATTTTGAAGGAACACAAACTTTCAGACCCTAACATTCCACCCCGGATTCCCCAAATTTCATATCCATCTTACATGCAAAATACATACATTCCATCCCAATAGTTTTAGTAGTCTTAACTTGTTCCATCTTCAACTCAAAAATCTGAAGTTCTGAAATTCATCTAAAGCTCATCTAAATCAGACATGAATGAGAATCAAGGAACCATTCATCCTGAGGCAAACTGCTTTCCAGCGTGAACCTGTGAAATTAAACAAGTTGCCTGCTTCCATCCTACAATAGTGAGCCAGACATAGGACAGATATTCCCATTCCAAAAGGGTGAAATAAGAAGGAAGAAAGGGTACCTGGTCCTGAGCAAGTCCAAAACCCAATAGGGAAAACATTCAATATTAAAGCTCAAGAATCATCTTTGAGCCTGTGCCCCACCTTCTAGACACACGGGTCACAGCCATTAGCCAAAGGATGACAATTATATATGTGAGGAAGGGTAGGAGTGTAACCCAGAGTGGGTTTTGAGTGAACTAAGAAGAGAAACTTGATGACTCTGATTTATATTGTTTTTCTTTCAGAGTTCGAGGCTTTCTTGGAGTGATTGGACTTTGTTAGTTATGATTTCAGACTCCTAACATCAACAAAGAAAAAACATCAACTTAAAAGGAGAGAGGTTGGAGGGCTTTTTTTGGTAGGGAATGTAGGCATAGAAGTGCCAGGGGTAGAAGAATGATTTAGTTTAAGTGAAGTTTGAGCAAAAGTTTGGTTAAGGTAGATTTTAGGCATTTGTTAGACTTAACTTTCTTTGAAGATTGAGGATGGAAAGGAATATGGAAGTGTCATGGGATACCTAAGGTTTTGGTTAAGGTTTGAGAAATGATTTAGGTTTATTGTTGGACTGTAAAGAATTATAGAGGCATACTGTAAAGGGGATTCTAAAGTGGAATAATGTCTTTGAATATGATAGAGGCAATAGTGGTAGCTCTCTTGTTTATAGTAGGAAAGGCTTTAATTTAACTGGGGAGGGATCTACTAATATTAAGAGGTATATTTTTAACATTTGATATTAGGCATGTGTGTGAAGTTAAGTTGACAGCCTGTTTTAGGAAGAAGTTCTCTAGCCTGGTGAGTTGGAAAGTGTGGGAGGTTAGACTTTGTTTTTGGGTTGGAGCACTGGTAGATTTTATAGGATGATGTAAGTTGATTTAGAAACTCTGAATCTATTTGTGAAAGAGGGAAGAAAGCTTTGAGGAATTTTAGTAAAGTTTGAGAGTTGGTGTGAAACAACTTGTGGAGATAGATGAGGAGGTCACGAGTGGAAGGTTGTTATTTTTTGATATAGGCAAGTGGTTAGATTGATGTGAATGTTAATGGATAATGTCTATAGCCTTGGGCAATTTAGAAGTTTTTAGTAGTTTGATAAGAAACTAAGTTAAGAATAGGATTACCTTTGGTGTTACATAAGCTTCATTTTTTTTTTTATATAGCTGCATGGGATAATAGTATGTGGAATGCGTACTTAGAGTGAGTATAGACAGTGAGAGATTTATTTCATGTTAGGGTGAAGGCTTTGGGTGATGTTATTAGTTCTGCTGATTGGTTAGTGGTGGAAGAGGGAAGAGTGTTTTTTAATTATTTTATTGGAGGATACAATTGTATAACCTGCTCTATGAGTTTCTTTATATATAAAGGAACTGTTATTTGAAAACCAGAGGAGATTAGTATTAGGAAGAGGTCTTTTCTGTATGTTGGAGAGGCAAAGGAGAAGAGTGTCTAGCATTTGAAGGTAATTGTGAGTGGGTGACGAGTTAGAGGGAGTAGGCGAGAGGGACGCAGGATTTAGTGTGGGACATTTGTTAAAAGATAATGATGGGTTAGATAAGAGAGAGGTTTGAAGGTTAAGAATGTGGCATGGTGGTAGGGTTTGAAGATATTTGTATGTTAAAAGATCAGATAGAGAATGAGGGGATAAGACAGTAGTAGGGGAACCAAAAGTGAGTTTCTTCAATTCTTGTATTAGAGTCACTGCGGCTGCTAATGCCTTGAGACAAGGGGCCTAACCTAGAGTAGTGTGATCTAACTGTTTTGAGAGATAAGCAACTGAAGCAAAGGCTTAGCTGATGTCCAAGCACACTGAGAGCAAACCTACGGTTTTCTGTGACATATAGGAGGAAGTGGTGAGAAAGATCAGGAAGTTGGAGGGCTGGAGCCTCTAATAAAGCATGCTATAGAGATTTAAAAGAAGTGGAAATGGAGGTTAGGAGAGGCTTGTCAGGGTCAATTGAGTAGTACTATATAAAGGAGTAGTTAGGAGAGAAAAGTTAGAAATTTATGCTTTGAGGTATCCAGTTAACCTTAAAAAGGAGAGGAGTTTTTGTTTTGTGGCAGGTAAGGGAAAGTTGCGAAGAAGGCTTTTTCTGTCTATGGTAATAGCCTTGAAGTTTGGGGACAAAGGATATTAAGGTAAATGATTTTTGGTGGAATAATGGAATTTTTGAGGGAGAAACTTGATATCCCCTATCTCTAAGGAAGTTAAGAAGGGAACAGATGTTTCTTTTAGAGTTATATAAGGTGGAACTACAGAGAAGGAAGTTATTGATATACTGAATTAAGGTTGAAGGAGAGGGATCATAGGACTGGAGGTCTCATGATTATGTTTGTCCAAGTAAGTGGGGGCTGTTAGGAAATTCCTAGGGGAGTATAGTCCAATTAAGTTGGGAAGAAGTTTGAGAAGTATGGTCAGTCTATGTGAAGGCAAATAGGTTTTGGCAATTAGGTAGGTTAATAAGAATTGGAGAGCAGGAGGCAAATGAGGGGGTTTTAGTATTCTAAATCTTAGGATATACTTACTCTGGTGGAATGGGCCAGGGTGATGAGTCTTTGATGGCTTGGGAAAGGATGAGGCACAGTGAGGCAGAAGGAGATGGGTTAGCATCTATTAATTTAAAATTAAAAGTGAGGGTAGTACCTAATTTAGAAAGTATGTCACATTCCAGAAGGGTAACTGGACAGGATGGCAATGTTAAAAAGGAATGTATAAACGAGAAATTACCAGTTATGTAGTTTGACGTGGATGGTGGGAAAAACCTTTTACTCTGACAATAGAGGTGGGTGACAGGGAGGTAGGACCACTGAACTCTTTAAGAGCTGAGAAGTTAGTTTTTGTGTTTAATAGGAAGGTGACCATCCTACCTGCCACCATCAGGATTACCCTTGGCTCTGCAGAGGTGATCTTCATTGGGTGAAAGAAGTCAGGGTCTCATCAGTCTTCAGAAGAGGCAAGCCCCAACAAATCTGTTGTGGGTGCTGCAGGTTGGCTGGCCCTGTGTCCTCTATGGGCCAAGGGGCAGTCAGCCTTCCAATGGCCCTTTCTTTTGCAGAGATGGCATGGCCCTGGCTGCCCAGTGGTCTTCTTCACTGCATTTGTAGCATGGTCTAGGTGGTTGAGTTATGAAGTTATGACATAGGCAGGTTAGGAATGATGGCCTTAGTGACACTGTTTGTAATGCTTTGAGCTAGCATTTGATAATTTTGGATTTGAGATTTTTTATTTTCCTTTTAGAAAACATTATCTCGTCCCATGTAAATCTTAAAGGTTGTGTCTAAGATCACCGCCTAGGGTATCATGGACATGCTCCAAGCGCTTTAGCTTAAGTTTGATGTCGAGGTAATTTTGGTTAAAGAAATAAGTTATGAGAACATTTTTCCCATCTATTATTTCAGGATTTAAATTACTATGCTTAATAAAAGTCTTGGTAAGGCGTTGGAGGAAAGTTGAAGGATTTTTAGACTTATCTTGTATGACTTTCTGTAATTTATCATAATTGATAGTCTTTTTGGTGGAAGCTCTAAGTCCACAAAAAATGCAAGTGATAAAAATGTCTCTACTTTTTCTTCTAGCATTATCATTGTAATTCCAATCTGGCTGGGAGCTAGGGACTATGGTGTTACCTGTAGGATGCTCATTGTTTGATGTACAAAATTGATCTGCTGCCTCTTTCGCCCTCTCCCACACTTGTTTGCACTCGTTAGAGGTTAGGGTATTGGCTAAAATAACAAAAACATCATGTCAGGTAAGTTGATAGGACAATAGTGGTAAACTGAATAAACTGAATAAACTTTTGAATAAAATGAGAAAGACTAGAAGTAAAGGAACTTACTCTAACTTTAAGGTGTGTGAGTTTAGTCATGGGGAAAGAAGCAAACAGAAATTATACCATTGATTTCAGTTACCTCGTGGAGTGGGGCTAGGAAGTGAGAGGAAACTGAAGGTTCCGGTTCCTCTAATTCTGGAGGCCATTGGGAATGAGATCAGGTAAGGGGACCAGAGGGAAGTGAAGGATGAGTAGTGGACACAGTAGAATTAATTGGTAATTTGTTTGCATTGCTATATGGTGGCACTGTAGGACCATTATATGGAGGAGCTAGAGGAAAAAAGGGGTAACGAGCTGGAGGAAGAAAGGGGTAAAGAGTGGAAGTGTTTCTTGGAGTAGCCAAAGGAGAACTGAGAGACAACACGGAAGAACTCTGAGGGCTAGTTGGAGGGGAGGAGTTAGGAAATGAGCTCAGATTGGTTGACAGGGAAGTAGGAGGGACAAAGGATGGAGGGAACTGTGTGGTTGAGGGAGGAGCCAAATGTGACAGAGCCAGAACTGAACTACTCCCGTTTTGAAACTGGTGGCCATTTGCATGGCTGAGGTTTATTTGCTGGGTCAAATAGGTTGGGTTCAGGGGGATAGAGAGTAAAAGAGCCTTTTGCTATAAGAATTTTGGAATCACTTGAACATAAATTAGGTTTGGTTCTAAGATATGAGAAGTCCTGAACATAGGGGACCTCACTCCATTTGCCAAGGCACTCACAATAGTTATATAAGTTTTGAATTAAAGAAAAATTAAATGAACTATAACTTGGCCAGATACTCTGGTTGTTTAGCTTGTAAAGTGGCCAAACTTGGGTAGAGAGTTTAATTACCTTTTGTTGCCTTTAAGTCTAATCCTAATTCTACCAGGTGGCGTAATTAGCACTCCAAAGTGGAGTTAGGTGGGATAAAATAGCCTTCGCCCATAATGATCCCTTGCAGAAGTAAAGTGTGAGCAGAATCATGTGAGGACCAGGACAAAGGGTAAATGTCTCCACTGCTTTTTTTGCTGGCTGTGAGAATGAGGACACAGTCTAGGTCAGTTGTCACTGTATCCAAAGCAGTGTCAGACCCTTGGGGCTGAGGAGAGCTTGAGACCTGGTGCTAGGAATTTTCATGCGAGGAGTGGAAGCCTTGAGGTAGGCCAGGCAAGGTCAATAGGAATAGGGAACTCAAGCCCTGAGAAACAGGTAAATCACCAGGAATGTAAGCAACCCAACCCAGAATTTGGGAAAATTCGCTCCCATAGAGGTACTCACCAAGTTTGGATGAGGCCTGTGTTGGGTGCTGGTTAGAGTGCCTTGGCAGATGGACATGAGACGATGTGTTAGTGAGCGCTGGGAGTGCGAGAAGAGGATAGGGAGCTCTCAGGCACTTGGGAGCATTCCCTAATTAGATCCTGCTTCTGACACCAGCACTTGACCGACCGGCAAAGATCTCACAGACCACCAAGGCTTGTACAAAAGGTCTTTATTGGCGGGGGATGCTGCAGAGCAGCACTAAGGAGGAGAGAAGGGAAAGCGGGGAGAGAGAAGGAGAAAGAGAGGAGAGAGGGGAGTAAGAGAGGTGAGAGAGAAGAGAGAAAAGAGCGAGAGAGGAGAGAGGGGAGTGAGAGTAAAAGACAAGCACACCTTATATAGGTTTGTTTAGGGGAGGTGACGGGATGGTAGAATAGCCAATAAGGAGTTACTGCTCTGTCAAGAAGAGCCATTAGGGCCAGGCCATAAGTTTGAAATTTTCAGCGGTTAATTGGGACAGGGAGATGAGGTAAGTTTTGCAACTGGGAGATAAGGAGATATTTAGTAGGCAACTCCCTGTGCTTGGAAAGGAGGGGCTTTTCTGAGGCAATTACCTAACAGCCTGCATCCACAGTTCCACCAGACATTGTTGTAGTAGAGGTACCTGCGGCAGCCCTACCCCCATGATCTACTGGACATTGCTTGGTGAGGAATTTTGTTGTGGCCCCACCCCTACTGGTCCACTGGGCATTCCCTAGTTTGGGGCTCCATCTGGTAGCCCTGACCCTGTGACAGTTCTCTGCCTGGGCCACAAAGCTCTCTGGAAAATTCTTTAAAATCTTGATGAAAGCATTCATGCTCCCATAGCTAGTGTACTCTGTGCCCTGCTGGAGATGATACAGCATGGACACCACCAATGTTGCCACCTGAATCCTCTGAAGCAGCCACCACTACACCTGAGTTCACTGGAGCTGATCCTGGGGTAACTGAGGAGTGCTACACTCTACTGTGGAGAGCAGAGCCTGGAGGCTACACTAAGCAATGAATCCTGAGATTCCATGGGCACCCTGGGCCCCTCCTTTGAAATGGTTCTGCTCCTAAAGCCCTGGCATTTTTGGTCTGTGATGTGAGGGGCAGTCTCCACCAATTCTGAAATGCCCTTAGGGAGATTCTTGCATTCTCTTGATGAATAGCATCTGGCTTCCTTCTAACTGTGGTTATCTCTCCTTATCAATGTTTACTTGACCACACCGTTGGTGTTCTCAACACATTTTCTCATGTTTTACAGGATGAGAACTTCCCAAAACTTTAAGTTCTTTCCTTTTCATTATAAATTCCATCTTTAATTTGTTTCTCTCTTCCCACATTTTACTATAAGCAGTCAACAGAGGCCTTGCCACTGTAGCCTCAACATTTTGCTTAGATATTTTTTCTGTCAACTAACCTATTTCCTCACTCAGAAGTTCCACAAAGCACTAGGACATTAACACAATTCATTCAAGTTTTTCACCACTTTACATCATCATGCATCACCTTTCTTCACAGGTTCCAATAATATATTCATTATTTCTTTATAATCATTTTGATAAGATGTCAGACAGAAATAATGAACCAAAATGACCATGGACTTCACCCATATGTTCATGAGCACTTGAGCAATCTCTGAGGAGATTTAACCATTCTCTACAACTTTCCTATCCTGAGCCTCCATCAGAATCATCCTTAATAATCTATTCACTAAAATTTAGGCTTTACTAGTAGGCACCTCCAAACTCTTCCAGTCTCTGTTCATTGAAATACACGTTTTCATTTTTAGGTATTTGTTACAGCAACATCCCACCTCTTACTATGAATTTCTGTGTATAAATGGCTAATCTGTAAACAACAAAATTTATTTCCCACAGTTCAGAGGCTGAGAAGTCTAAGATCGAGATGACAGCAGATTTGGTGTCTGGCAAGGACCCATTCCTCATACATGAGTCATTATGAAAGTTTTGAGATACATAATAATCAAGAAACATAAATCTGCTTAGATGGAAACAAAATGAAGCCCTCCTAGGAGCACCAATAAGTTGATCAAATTGAAACATGCATGAATGCATCCAAAAGGATGTTGTCAACAGTGTTTCTTGAAGTGAAATAATGGACTATAACACAGCTGTCTCAAAAATTTGTAGTGACCCACAAAGACTATGCCTTGTGTGTTCATATGATGGAAAGGCAAACAAGCTTCCTCAGACCTCTTTTATAAGAACACCAATCCTATTTAAAAGGGATCTGCCCTCATTACCTAGTGGCCACCCAAAGGCCCCACCTCTTAATACCAATGCATTAGGAATTAGATTTCAAGATATAAATTTTGGAGGGAAACATTCAGACCATAACAGTCATTTAGAACCATTGTATTTTTTTGCATAATAAGCATTGTTCCCTTCTGATGATGGTTGGAGTCTTCCTTTATACTTGAAGGTTTTGAATATTTACCTACATATTATATGTGTGAATATCTGTACTAATTTAAGGCAAATCTATTAATGTGAGATGATTTTTTTATCTAGGAAGTTTTCTTTGTAGTTTTTTTGTTTGCTTGCTTGCTTTTTCTGAATGAAAATACTTAGTCTTTCAGAGTTAGATATCCATGATTGCCTTCTACATTCGCTAACAATTATCTTACATTTCTATCTTTATACTAATTTCTTATGAATGCTAATATTATTTCTAAGATTATTGTCTAATTCATTCTTTAAATTTTGTGTAATATTGGGTTTGCTTTTTACTATTTTCTGACATCTTACTTCTCTTACTTTTATTTTTTTTGTCTTTGAATGTTATTATTTATTTATTATGTATTTATTAGCTACTTTTATTATTTTTTAAAAAATTCTTATCTCAGCTTATTTTAAAGTACAAGTAATATCCTCATTAAGAACAAGATGTTTTCTAAATATTTCTTCTATATACTTCATGAAATAAACCGACTTAGAAGGAAGCAGACTTCTGAGTAACTACTGATTTGCTCATCTCTCTTGCTACAAAATATTTTTAATGTCTCATATTTTCTTGTTTACTCATTCTTGAGTAATGTAATGAACAAGCCCTAAAATGCTGATTTAAAACCCTTGTTTAGTATCCTTTTCATATATAAAAGATAACCCTGCCTGGTCTGGAAAAGCAGTAAGTTTAAAGGGATTACTCTCACCAATGCCTACATGCTGGCTGTTTCCTCCTATGCTAATCTATAGCTTAGCAAATTGTTGCCCAGTTGGTTCCAAACAAATGCATCCTTCACCATAACAGAAGTTGTTATTCTCATTTTTGAAACCTTATAAGTAGAATCTATTTAACAGTTTCATCTGGTATTTCTAGAGTAGTAAAAGAAGCATAGAAGAAGCACATTGAGTCAAGACCCTGTTCCCATAGAAGGGAAGAATTCTGTGATCCGCAATGTCCCCCCCTTCCTTCCTACTACAGAGATGATTTACCATAAAGCTTAGGCTTTACTGGTAGGCACCTGGTGCAGCTTACACTTCAAGATGTCTCTCGTTTTCATGAGCCCCTTGCACAGCTCGCAAGGGTCTCTACCAAGGTGATTTATATGGTTAAATATTTTTATAAAATTTGTAAAACTTAGATGTCTTAGCCACTCTATCTTCTCCTTATCTCACGTAACTGTGAAGTAACTAAAGGCATTTTTGAGATCCCGATAAGAAGCTGAGTTCGAGAATAATTTAGTTTGCCATTAGTGGAATGTGTGTGGATCATAGACACTTTCACGCATAGTTAAATTATTACTAGCCAAGGACAAAGAGGGTGAAGGAGTTAGAAATAAACTCCACATGCCTCCTAAACAGGGGTCAAACTTTTGTTAGCTTACAAATTACTATTTTACAGGGAATGTGGAATTCTCTTCTGTAAGCTGAAGTTGGTAACTTCCTCAAATTCTTAGGGATTTAGAGAAGCCTATACTCAATTTTGCTATTGGTTCTTCGTGAATATTAACAACCTCTGTTTACTTTAAAGAAAATGTACTCCATATGTTTCAGAATCATTTGTACTTGAATCACCACATGGGAGACATAAATAAATATCATATATACACACATGTATAAATGTTTTTAAATGTATAAGAGACTGCTTTTATCTTTTAAATGGGTAGTTTTCATCTTGATCTCTGAGAGGCTGTGGATTCTCTTCCAGGTGTGGGTCCTCATTTTATATGTAAACTAAGGCACTGGGAAGGTGTCCTCCCATTGAACTTTAGTCAGTACAGCAAATCTTTCTGGGCACTATTGTACCACAAGTTAATTTAGCAGGAAAGAATTCAACCTCCTAATTGCATACTCTTTAGCCCCATTGAAGACCAAGGGATCATGTCTCCTGTGTTCTCATCCAAGGATAGAAACTGTAACTATACCAGACCAATCAAGTTTAACTTTAATATAAAAAAGTTATGAATTGTTTTTCAGTTGCCATGGACCCTAGGTTAAAGGTCACATAACCTGAGCAAACCCGGATGAACCAAGTGTGCAACATAGTGGAATCTAAGTTCCACTCAGATCAAACTGAGGAGTAGGGACTGAATTAAGAAGTGGACACTACATGGCAGGATCCAGGATCCAATCAGGTCTAGCTCTGGCATCATGCTATGGCCTGGTCTCATCAGAACATGCCTCCTATCCCATTGCAAGATCTAATCATATATGCCTCATTGCCCTGTGCTTATAAAATTTGACCCAGCCTCCAGCTCAGGGAGACAGATTTAAGAATTCCCTTTTGTCTCCTTGCCAGTCAACTTGCAATAAAGCTTTTCTTTTCTCAAAGACCAGTGGCTTGGGATTGGTTCTTTGGACCTCAGGCAGAGAACCTATTGCGTGCTCAGTATCCTAACCATATATTTGGCCTATAAGTAGGGAGACATTGTTCTTCTCCTGAACCTTCTGCTATATGATCAGGTAACTTTGAAGAAACAATCTTCTGAGAATCACTTTTGGTCAGTCATTTGGAAACAATGAAGCCACTTCCACCTTAATCTTTTCAATGTATTTATTGAGAAAATAAACATTCTTCAAAGAGAGCAAAATGCTGGGCGGCGCCTGTGGCTCATTGAATAGGGCACTGGCCCCATATACCGAAGGTGGCGGGTTCAAACCCGGCCTCGGCCGAATTGCAAAACAAAAAAATAGCTGGGCATTGTGGTGGGTGCCTGTAGTCCCAGCTACTTGGAAGACTGAGGCAAGAGAATCGCCTAAGCCCAGGAATTGGAGGTTGCTGTGAGCTATGTGATGCCACAGCACTCTACCAAGGGTGATAAAGTGAGACTCTGTCTCTACAAAAAAAAAAAGAGAGAGAGAGCAAAATGCACTATTTATTTATTTTTAATTTTTTTAATTACATCATTTGTACATAGATCATACATATATTTATGCCATTATGGGATTTGATGTGTTGATTATTTGTACAAATTGGAATGCTTACATGCTACTAATCAACATAGCTTTCACCTCTTTTACCCAATTACAGCATTAAGACATTAGAGTTCTACACCTGATAAATACAACTTGTACTTGCAATATGCTCCATAGGTGTGGTCCCCCTACTAAAGCTCTATCAACCCACCCACCTCCCTTCCCCTCTCCCTCCCTTTTCCTCTTTCTTCCTAGGCTATAGTTGTGTTTCATTTTTCATATGCAAGTGTGAGTGATTATTAATTGGTTTTACAGTAGTACTGAGTACCTTGGGTATTTTTTTTTCCATTCCTGAGACATTTTACTAAGAAGAATATTTTCCAGCTTCATCCATGTAAACATAAAAGAGGTAAAGTCACCATTTTTTAATGCTGCATAGTATTCCATGGTATACATATACCACAATTTATTAATCCATTCATGGGTTGATGGGACCTGGGCTTCTTCCATGACTTGGCAATGATGAATTGAGCTTCTATGAACAATCTGGTGCAAATACCTTGACAAACATACCCCATAATAAACAGGAGAGCATGGTTCAAATGAAAAATTTCCCATGTCCTTGGAGTGCCACACCCTTAATTAGTGACTGAGAAAGAGCTGGCTTATATCTCCTGGATTGCAGACCACAGGGTATCCCATATTATCCCATCTCAGCTGTAAGAGACCTTGCTGCAAAGGATGTTGTGGGCATACACATAGGCACCCAGCCTGCATGTTCAAGTTCCATAAACTCTTGGCTCTCTTCACACTCTGTGCATAAGCTGCTACTGCCTTACTCCATTTATGATGCTATTTTAAAAAAGCCATAAACTGAGTAGCTTAAAAATAACAGAAATCTATTTCTCGTTCTTTAGGGGGCTAAGAAGTTCAAGATCAAAGTGCCAACAGATCTAGTGCCTGGTGAGAGCTTGATTTCTGGTTCATAGAAGTCATCTCACTGGGTCTTCACATGGTAGAAGGACAAAGATTTCTGGGGCCTCTCCCAGAAGGGCACTAATCTTAATCATGAGGGCAGGACTCTGATGATCTAATCACCTCCCAAATGTGCCACCTCCTAACACAGTTGCTCCCTCGCAGGTGATGGTATAGAGTGTGGTTGGGGCATGCTCTTGAGTAATTCAGCTGCAGGACAACTCTCTGGCTAAGACTCCCTAAAGGAAGTTGTTAAATCCCCACTGCCAACCTTATAAGGTTAATGAGGGCATTAAATGAAAGATTAATATGTAAATAACTTATAATGGTGTTGGGTACATTTTAAGAACAAAATCAAATTTGTTGTGCAACCTCTTTAAATTAATCTTCTTGTTGTTGTTGCTGTTGCATTTTTTGGCCGGGGATGTGTTTGAACCAGCCACCTCCAGTATTGGGGGTGGCACCTGTGGCTTAAGGAGTAGGGCACTAGCCCCTCTTTAAATTAATCTTAAAAAACATATAAAACAGTAAGTTCCAGAAAGGCAGGAGCCATATCTGATTTCCTCAGCACCCACCCACCAGATTGGCTGATTCTAATAAATGCTTAATAAATATTTGGTAAATGAATAAAGGAAGAGTTCCTGGCCAAGCTTTAAATGCCCTTAAAGCAAAACAAGATATCGATTTATGGATGCTTGACAGGTCTAATAACTAGTACAGGCTTCATATTCACTGGGTGTTTCTTAAGTATTTGATACAAGAATACATGATTGAATTAATGCATTTCATCTTTTATGTTGGCACACAAATTTGTATGACATGACTTGACCCATTGGAGGAACAGCTGAATCCTGACGGCAAAAAACTAATCATGCTCAGTCCTGAGCCCTGTCCTGTAGTACATTTTACAAAATGATTTGGAGAGAAGCATAATCAATGTGTTAGTTATAAATAAAAATGATGCAAAGCCAAAGAGATACAGGAGTAGCTATGAAAGCCTGCAACAGAAAAATGATTCACAATGACCTGCAATGGTGATGTAAATGACTACCTAAAGCAAAAAGGAGGCTTCATTTAAATGATCACCAGCCTCTCTTTCATATAATCCTTTCCAGTTGTATTTGCTCATGTTTATCTACCTCTCTATTCTTTTGTAAATACATATGAGTAGAAACATAGACAAACATTACATGCTTTTACCTTTTAGAGAATGGGGATCACATACTATCGTATAACCTATTTTTTCTAGTTAGGGCACACCATTAAATAGTCTTCTATAGTATCATTTTCCAATACCACCGTAAGCATTCTGTAATTTGCTTAACCATTATAATATTGTTTTCAATTTTGTGATATCAGACATTTTTTCCATGAACATTTTTATAACTGAATGTTTGCTCCAAAACTATGAATTTCTTAAAACAGTTCCTAAAATGTTGAGATATATATATATATATATATATATATATATTGCTAACTCGCTTCCCAAAAGGCCACAGAGATTCACCCTCTAACCAGTGGTATGTGAGGGTCCCTGACCACCACTGGTAGAAGGATGAATCTATGTAGCCTTTTTCCTGATCCCCTGCCAAAATTCTTGGTTACATCAGCCACGAATCTTAGCTCATACACGGGTTGCTAGTGCTATCTCATTATTTTATTGCTAGTAAGCTTGAATTATTTCTTATATTTTATCAAGTATTTGTATTTCTTCTGATAAAATGAATAAGAAAGGCAAACATGAAGTTTCACATTTGTTTTCCAAAGTCTCAATAATATGATTGTAAAATAGGGAAACTTGACTTGACAGCTGAGTGCACGAAAAGGAAAATGAAAAAAAGCAAAAGCAAAGGGAATGTGATAGCTGTCTTTAAATATTTTACAGTTACCATATAGAAAAGGAATCATGTTTAGTTTATATTGTTTCCAAAAGGAAAATGTAGGGCAAGCAGATGGCAAGTTACAGGTTGGCAGATTTTAGCTCATCTTAAGAAAAAAATTTTTAACTGTCTCAGCTATCTAAAGATAGAGTGGGTTTCCTCACATTGTGAGACACTCACCACTGGAAAAGTTCAAGAGTATAAAACATCAGCTCTCAGAAAGTTGTAGAAGGAAGAGCTCTCTGTATTGGTTAACTGAGTATGAATGTCTCTTGAAACCCCATGCTTCTTTGCTTCTATGAACATAGGCTCAGAGTAATTCCTTTAAAAAATATGTTACTACTCCCTTTTATGCTGCCAACTACTATGGAAATGAGAATGAAAATACCTTAAAGGTACTATTTTTGTATCATCTAATTAAGAGATTACAGCAGCTTGAGTTTTTCAGGGTTTTTTTTTTTATTATTTTTTGGCTTTGGAGTCTTTTTTTATTCTTATCTAAGCATAAACCCTTAAACTCATTTATTAGATTTTCAAATCTAATCAATTTAGAATATATTTACATTTCATTTAAACAAGATTACTAGGATTGTTGAACTTGAAAATAAATCATTTTTTAAAACATCAACAGTTTAATAATAGACTAAAAGAAATTAAAAGACTTGCCTAGTTAGCAAGCCTGCTAGAATTTGTGAGCACTTGATGGCATTTAACTTAAGTAACACATGCTGTAAAAGTAATAAAACTATTTCACACTAGACAAATCTGTAGATTTTTCACTATATCAGCTGTGCCTTGCAACAGTGTCTTCAAAATTTCTAGTTATGGAGGGGTTGGCTCTATTTGAGAAGTACAGGTGATTAGATCAAAATCATGAAATATTTGCATCTTTCATTTAGCTATGTTCCCTCTCCTTTCATCTCTTGATTCACCTAGTCAAGCAACACTATGTTTCTTTCACTTTCTTCCACGTCCTCAAGAAAAGGGACTGTACTGAATACATCTCATGTCAACCCCGATGAGTATGATCACTCCACAGGGCAGCCTACTTTGCTGCATTAAGCTGTAGAAATCAGTCTTCACATTTGGTTTACGGGAGAAGGCATCATATTGCAGAGCACGGGGATTCTGAGGCAATTAGTCAGATCTAAAGGTTTAATTCATCATAATACAGTAATGAGCTAGGCATGCTGTGGTATGCATTAGCGCCTGACTCTTTCCAATATTCCACCATGGGTTTTTTTTTAAGCCCAGCTTGTTAAGTGATACCAGCCTACGTTGTGTTATATGATCTTGCTGATACTGCAGATAAAATATAGCTGCTATTTATTTTGGTAATTTAATATGGTAGAAGAAGTTTTAGAAAATTGTGCTGTTCATATGCTATTTTTAGGATAACAGTAACCCACCCTGATTCAGAGAAATCGAGTTAAACTGGGCCCGGTGTTTTCCATTCTGTTGTGTAACAACATGGTTCTGGGCTATTTCACCCCCAGAAAGCTGAAAACGCTGACCAGGTCAGGGAGGAAAGCCAAGAGCTTGACTGTGAGGGAAGAATATGTCTGACTTCTAGCATCAGTGCAACATATATTTTTGGCAAGTCGTTGATGGTTTTCCTATTTAGGGAAATAATAGTTTCTTTTAGGAATGATTTACTTCTAAAATTATGTGGCAGGAGGGAAACCGTATCTGGCTTCTTCATTTGGCTAATGCTGGACATGCATGCACCCGCTAGAAAGAAATTCCCAGTGATGGGAAACTGGGTACCACCCAGACCTCTTCTCTGTATACTGACACTCAAGCTGATGGACACAACTAAGAGTTCAGAAGTTAAAACTTACAAAGAGCCAGCAAATCCAGAGCACTATACTTTCCCAAAATGAAGTTTATCAATTTTCCTAAAATGCTCTACTTTCCCATTCTCATGCCTTTGGAAAGAAACTTCTTTACTAGGAAAGAAGTTTCAAATCTTTGGGAGGTGAATGGGCGTGTTACATCGGTTCTTGTATGTGTGGAGGAAGGGAAGGGCATGTAAGAATCCCCTCGGGAACTTTTCAAACGCATGCATCTTTTCCCGCTACACTTCCTGCCCACCCCCTCTGAGAACCCATGTATAAAATCCCCAGTAACTACTGACTGGTGTGATGTTTTCACATATTCAGTGGAAAGGAAGATAAATGAAATAATGAATATTTTCAGATCCTCAATTAACTCTGCTTTTTCTTTTTTTCCATCTACCATTCTTCTTCTCATTTTGGTGTTTTTGAAGGAATACTTGATGTCAAGACCTCTGTTGAGTGCTGGAGATCAAGAGGTAAGTTTTGTTCTTGCCACTGTGGACCTCACGAAGATCCAATTAGGGAAACAAATATATATGTGTATATATACATACGTACACCATTTTGTGGGGGGAAATTAAGCCTAGTTAAGCCTAAACTGAAATGTACTGTAATTGCCAAGAGGTCCAAACAAAAGGGGTAAGTTCCTAGACCTGGATTTCTGTTAGTATTTCTTGGCTGGTGTGCTGCATACAAACCTGTGTGCCGTCTCCAAAATGCTCCACCGTCTTTCATTCTTTTTGTCAGTATTCCACATGAGCCAAATTGGCCCTCTCTTTCCAAACATGATTGGAGTGCCACATTAGGGATCACGGGAGTTGTCTTCCTGAGAAGCTGCAAGGAGACAAGGGCTGGAACCTAAACCTCCGGAAAATTAGCTCTCAGAGGTTGAATGTTGGCTAGTGGGAAACAAGAGACAGGAAGAATTCAGCACACAACTTCTCTTTCTGTTTATCTTTTCTGTGGACTGCTCTGAGGTGTGGTTCTCCTTGCAAACCTGCCAGAAATTTCTTCTCCATGAGATGAGTGAACACATATTTTGAGTGGCCTGCTGGGTGTCTTCGGAACTCTTTGTGAAATAATTCATCACGTCACATTGATTCTCATCTCTCCTTTTTTTTCAGGACACTGGCTCACCTCAGTCCCATTGTCCCATGTTCAGACATCCAGAACCAACTGCTGTCTCTTAATCCTTGCCTCAGGCCTGCCTTCTGAAAGACCAGGAATATAACACCTGGATTTATGAATATTCAAGGATTCAGCATCTTGTCTGCTTATTCATATATTAGAACAAAATAACTCAAATACTGACAAACCATTTACCAGTGGTTACACAACCTGAAATGAGCAAATATTGATCAATTTTCTGGTGAGATTAGTCTATTCATATTGCATTCATGGACCAGTCCTAGTTCTGAAGATCAAATAGAACCTGTTGCTATCTTTTCTTCCATAGATGATCTTCCTAGATTTAAATTATATAAGACAAAGAACTTGAAAGTTATTTGTGGTGCATCAGGAGACTAATTCCCATATACTCCTCAGTGGTCACTAGGAGAATTTTTCTTCCAAATCAGACTTCTGCTGCCTAAACTCACCTTATAGTCTTTCAATTTCTACTTCCCTATATTGTGCCCTGCAAATGATGTGGGCCCCTTCTTTCCTAATGCTTTTCTTCTTATCCTTTATCTCTGGTAGAGGCAAAAGGTTTCTTAACCACAATTATCTGCCTTTCTCCTTAATTTCTTGCCAAATTGTGCACAATCCATATGATTTTTCTAATTATTTCCTTAGGAAATTACAATAATTCTGTAATTTTTGTTTGAAGTTTTATATATGCATGCTTGAACTTTATCTCAGTATTTTTCCTGACAGCTCTAAAATCTTCTAATAGATTCAAACTGATTACTTGGAAAAACAAACTTGCTCAATTTGCAGCAAATATCAGTAGTTCAAAAGTCAGAAAGAAATAAAATGTTCAAATATTACCATAACTACCACCCTGACAGAATGTTAGCTCCATGGGGAATATTTCACTGCTCTAGCCCCAGAACCTAGAATACTTGCAGTATAATCGACAGTTGTTTCATGAGTGAAGGGGTCACCAAGTGTGCAGAGTTCTATTTAAAATTCATGCAAACCTGTTTAGGATTCTGTCTCAATCCTGCTGTATTTGGATGGTGCAGTGTAAATGCTACCCCTCTAAGAAAACTTTGTTGTTTCCTATCCCATCCCTAATGAACTCTTACAACGTTTTATTTGCCTACCCCATTCCTCGTGATACTTACCACTTTCTGTCTTGAATTATTCTGGCATTTGTACTTATACTTTTAAATTCTAGGTTATCTACCTATTCTTCATGCACAAAGCACAAAGCCTGGCCAGACTTCATGTTATGGAGTATGTGTGTAGATTATGGATTATCAAACAAATTCTAACCATTACCTTTGGCAATGCTGCAGTCATCCCAGTCAAAATCATCTGCATAGATAATAGGAAATTAAAACTGATAAACCCAGTCCAAACCAGCAGCCCAGCATGTTTTTCTCATATGTGCAGCAGTAGCTTGCTGAGTCGTGTGACTGTCTATCCTAGAGTTTTGAAGGGAGGGAAGGTAAAAATTACATCAATATCACATTTCCTTAGAGTAAGTACCTAGGCATTCATCTGCTGATTTATTTTCTACCATGAACATGTTTAAAACAAATTGAATTATTATTTTTACTTATTAAAGGAAAACACTGAATTTCCCCCTTGTACATTTCTTCAGGTTGACCCCAAATTTGTTTTGAGTCCTTTACTCTAACACTCACTCTGATTTCCCTCTAAACTTCTGGATCATAATTCACCCAGATCATTAGTAATTTTCTTTCCTTATTGGATGATTTCTGTCTGCCCCTGGGTGGCTTTATTTTAATTAGGGAAAAAAGGAGAGTGGAAAAGTTTCAATTGTAAACACACAAAGGTTCTGCTGGCAAATACAAGTTTGGCAGAAAAGCCCGTGGTCAGCTTAGCCATAGTTTATTGGCTCAAAAACAAGAATAATTTTGAACAAAATTAGGATATATTTTTTTAAAGTGACAATTTTCTCCATCAGGTAGATTGCACTATTTCCTGTTATTTTATGATACTGATATTTTACTTATATATTTTCTCCAGGGCCCATAAAATTTTCCATCTGGGGTATACTTTTCTAATCCCTTTGTAAGCCCTTGGATTTGGTTTCTCCTTTTCTGTTTTCCTCTCTTTCTTCTTTTTTTTTTTCTTTTTATTTTTTTAAGTGTCAGTCTCCAAAAATCTTTATCAGATACCAGAGAACATAAGTTTACATCTTAGCTAAAGAGCTTATCCATTCACAGAAAGCTGCCCATACAACCCCGCAGCATAAGGCTTACATGTAGACATCAGATTCGACTACTAAAGTTACCTTTGCCTGAAACCTTAGCTCATGCCTTGAACAGCTTACAACTAAAATCCTTGAAAATTAAGACTCACAGGGCTTTCAGATGATAGACATTTTACACACAGGAGATGAAAGAGTAGGTACAGCCTGGGTTTCTTTCAAAGCAGAGGAACATCAATTGGCTGTGGTCTGTAGGAAAAGGGAAAAAAAAAATAAATGTTCTTTAAAAGCTTAAATAGCACCAAGCAGATCTTTCTCTCCCCTTCTCTCTCAAGGGAACCATAAAGTCTTCCCAGACAACGATCAGGCAGAGAAAAAGAAACAAAAGGTGGAGCATCATGTAGCTAAAGCCACAGACTGATCACAGGTCATGAGATGGGATTTGGTACCGGAACAAAACAGGGGACGTTTCTTTCTTCGTGAACATTATTTCCTGTCTCCAGGAAGACAGCAGGTTGATATTTTCATCTGTATGATGAGGCGGGTCAGTGGCTTTCCAGGGCCCTCCTGTGTTCCTTGGCCAGGCACCGGTTTAACTCTATTCACCCACTGGGCGTATTCGTGTTCCTTCCCATTCCCGTGCCAGCGGTTTGCCATCACTTCCGGAATTTTAAAGACATTCCAGGAAAGTTCATTGAGAGAAAACCTGAGAAGGATGATAAATATGTTTAAGTAGGAACGACCTTGAACTCTAAAAGGCGAAGTACTTCCTCGTTCCAAATGAAGGACAAGGCAGCTGGGCTGCCAGTGTGTGGCCACGTTAGAGACCAACAACAGCGCAAAGAGAAAGCTGGACGAGAACATCCCCTGAGACAGAAGAGCCGAGCGACGCCCAGGAGCCTCTCAGGGACAGGAAGCTGTGGCCTTTGAAGACCAGCGACATTACTCGCTCCCTTCTCAGCTTTCTGGGGCGTCATCCCCTTGTTAGGATTCAGACTGCCTGCTTCATTACATGGGCAAAGTCAATATGGAAATCAGATAGTTATCTACATTATTCCTACAAAACAAAGATTGCTGGGGAAGCAAAAGCTTCACAGTTATTTCCAATCACAGTGCACCTTGATTATTCATCTATCAAAGTCAACATCAAAATACTGCCTGATCTATAAATCTTTATTTATACATATTTGCCCAGTGATGAAGGAATTAGTGAATGAGTGAGCTGAGTAAATTGCTTGCTCCATCTCATTCTCCACTTTGCCTTAATAAATAGTGCCTTAGCACCTCATTGTTTTATATGGAATATTTTACATTTATTCCCTAAATATTTGACACAAGAGTCCACAAGTCACCGGTTGTTTGGAGATTCTTGGGATCCTCTAATGCCACTGAGTTCTTACAAAAGCAAAACCCACTTCTTGAAATTACAGTGGTAGCCAAGTAATTGCCTGGACTTTTGCTTGCAAAAACTGTCAAAATTGGGGGGGAGGCTTTCTCCCCCTGGAGACTAAAATTATGCTGGAGAAAAATATCAGGTGAAAATTATCTGGAGAACAACTTATCAAAAGGGTACCATTTGCATCATGTTAAAGACAGAGTTTAAGGAGGTAACATAATAGTCTATAAAAACTGCAATAAATGATTTATTTATTTAAGATATCAGTTTGTCATTGCCCTAAATTATGGCTATATCTGAAGTCTGATTTTTCTCATCTATTATTTCTCATCATTTTAAAGTTAAATATTCTTGTGATTTTATATGGAAAAAACTAGGCATGTAAAAAAATCAGGGAATATACAGGGAATGTTGTGTAGCTCCTTCTAAGCTGGCTAGTCACATCTCTTCTCCCCAGCACTCTCAGGAATTCTTATCTACACATTTCCCTTGTTACGCCACACATTATCCTTATTACATAATGATATGTAAATAAGGGAGAAATCTTTTTTCTCTATCTGTACCAAATTATTAAAGTAACATACTTATAGGTATTAAAGCTAGGATAAGATACATCCAACCACCAAAAAAATGATGATGTAAAAATCCAGTAGGAAGAAATAGAAAAGTTCCCATTATCAAAAAGTTCTATTGATTTTATAACTTAATCGAGTAAGCTGAGGGATTTACCTGGACAAGTAATTTTTAGGTGCATAAGTTAATGCTTTTGGACAGTGTTATGGTGGGGAAAAAAATCAAGAAATTAGGAATTGCTTTGTTTGTTCATTTTTTAATTATGCTAAAATAGGCTCAGCGCCTGTAGCTCAAGCGGCTAAGGCGCCAGCCACATACACCAGAGCTGATGGGTTTGAATCCAGACTGGGGCCCACCAAACAAGAATGAAAAGTACAACCAAAAAAATAGCCAGGCATTGTGGTGGGCACCTGTAATCCCAGCTACTTGGGAAGAGTATCACTTGCCAAGAGCTACTTGCCAAGAGCTAAGGCAAGAGAATCACTTAAGCCCAAGAGTTTGAGGTTGCTGTGAGCTGTGATGCCACGGCACTCTACCCAAGGCAACAGCTTGAGACTCTGTCTCAAAAAAAAAAAAATTATACTAAAATACACACACAATTTACCATCTCAATCATTTTTAAGTGTACAGTTCAGTGGTGCTAGATATAGTCACATTATTGTGCAACAAATCTCCAAAACTTTTTAACACCATTTAACAATTCCCCATTTCTCCCCTCTTTCTGGCAACCACCATTCTACTTTCTGTCAACCACCATTCTACTTTCTGTCTTATGAATTTGATTACTCTGAGTACCTCATAGAAGTGGAATCATACATTTTTTTTTATGTCTGGTTTATTTCACTTAGTACAATGTCCTCCAAGTTCATCTATGTGGTAACGTGTGTCAGAATATCCTTCTTTTTAATGGCTGAATAATATCCCAGATTGTGCACGCCAGGTCTATCTGGAAAGTAGCCATCGTGCAAGTCTCTATTTTTCACGTGACAGGCATGGATACTTTCTGGACAGCCCAGGCATATCACATTTTGTTATGTATTCATCAGTAGACATGTAGAATCTATTATTGACATATATTTGTGAATCTGTTTACTAACTGGATGCCTCCACTTAGACATATTGTCTCCTCCTCATGAAATAAGTTATATTTTTATGTCAGAAAAAGGAAAATGGGAAATAATTGTTTATACTTCATTTCTCATAAAATATATAACCCAATCAACATAAAACATATTTTGGCTTTTCAAACTTCAAGTGTCTGAAACATTAAATTCCATCACTCATTTGATGTAAATAAAAAGTGAATAGGACCATAAAGATTTATTTGTAGGTAAAACTTGAGTCCACGTTTTTGGAAATTCGACTGCAGTATTACAAAGCTAGGTTTTTGATTTTTAACTTTAAGGAAAAGATTGTTTTAAATAATATTAATGCAGCCCTTGTCCACCCTGCATTGCCCAGAGTATATTAGGTTGTAAATGTGCTTAAGAAAAAGAGCAATATTCTTTCTTTGACATACGTTACCTGTTACACCAGTTACAATTCTAAATGTGATAACAGTCTTGGAGATGCAAAGATAACTATTTTGATTTAATATTAATTGGGTTTCCAGATAAAATGCAGTACATACAGTTGAATTTGAAATTTAGATAACCAAGAAAGCATGTTTAATATAAGCATTGTTGTAGACATACTTATGCCAAAAAAATCACCACTGTTTATCTGACTCAAATTTAAGTGGGCATTCTTTGTATTTATTTACTAAACTTGGCAATCTTAAATGATTCCCACCCTCATCTGTAGGAACTTGAATCAAGAGGTGGGTGGAAGAGACAATCAAATGAAAGTGTGCAGACACTAGGGGGCGCTGTATGAAACTGAGAGCAAGGCCCTCTGGGAGTTAAACAGAGGAACAGGACTGCCCTCTCTGCCACATCGAAGAGCAGTAAGGGCCCCCTGAGGACAGGAGTAAAACATGAGGAGGTATAATCATCAGAACCGGTAGGGACAGGGTGAAGACAAGCAAGTCAGGTCACCGGCAATGGGGGAGGCTCCCAGGTCAGCAGCCAGGTTCAGAGTGGCTGAGCCGGCACTGGCCCCAGCAACCACAAAGGGAGAATTTTACTGGCTTCCAAAAAGGACAATGAGCCTCCCTGGTAGGTATCCTGTCAAAGAGGGTTGAATGGATATATGGAAACTAAAGTTCCAAAATAATCTGTGGGTGGGAGTTACCCCAAAGCCTTTTTTTAATACCACTGGTGTGGCCCCTTTGTGGCTCCCACACACAGATACATAGATACTCCCAAAGTGACATTCTCCAAAGCCAAAGTTAAGATTTCTTCAGAGAAAATGTATCATTCACACACAGACGCTCCAACTTTCCAAAGCAGCTGACGTCAGGCTCTGCATTGCTCTTTTCAATTGGCCTGACAACATGGGCCTCTCCACCAGCGCATACACCTCCCAAAGCCCGCCAGGATTCCTGGTATAAAGGGAAATTCATTAAAGGTAAAGAGACATTAATGATCCCCCAAACAATAAAATCCATCAGTGCCAAAAAATAACTAAGAAGACAAAAATGTTTGTTAACAAACACCAAGTATCAGTCCTGAGCATAATGTTCTATTACTCAGGCATTTCCCTTTCTGAATCTTTAACATAAATATAGGAATTGTAAATAACAGAATTAAAAAGTCAGTAATCTCATTTCCTCCCTCCCCCTTCAAACTTCACTCACTTTCTCTCTTCAAGAAGCTTGATACTTGAAAACCAGGTACTAAGGTATGAGAAGCTATCCACCTTCTATACACACATTTCTTTAGAAAACAGAAAGTCCATATGAAGTCAGGGCAAACATTTAGATAGGCTGAACTCTTGCCTGCCCTGGGTTTGTCTTATCAGAAGAAAAAAAAACATGAAAATAAAGAATCACAGTCTTATGTGGTGACCTGAGCCCCACACCAGGTACAAAAATCCGGGCAGTGGATTTACCCAGCAGAGGAAAATACTAGCTAGAAAAATTACTCACAATGCATTACTAAATTATTTTTCTGGAAACAAATCTAGAAAGTATTAATTGAATTGAGGCTTTACCAAAAAAAAAAAAAAAAGCACCTTAAGCCTGATTCAGCTTTCCACTGAGGCCTAGAATTCGTGGTGACAACAGAGAGTAATTGCCTGGGGAGGTGTTAAAAATCTCTACTATGTGAGGTGATGCCCACATGATAAGATTTGCGGGTTCTGGAAAATATTTATTATGTTGTTTGGCCATGTGTTCCAGACATTGCCAGTATTTATTACTGAAGACATCAATACAAAAGTCTAAGGAGGTAGAAAACATATACATGAATATGTTATAGCTCTTGTCATTTTTATCTTCACTCAAAATTCCTGTCACGCTGCAAGTCTGGTCAGAAGGATTATCAGAGCATAAATCTGCGCAAAATCATTTCTGCTCCTGGAAAAGTGAACAAACATCTTTAGCCAACACACCAGCAATAATGTCTTGCCTATCTACAGTGTTTAGTAGATAATAAAACTGTTTCGTGTACATTCTCTCCTTTGATTCTCAAAATGTGTATATGAAGTGAACATTATTATTTCTATTTTGTGTTTGAAGAAAACTGTGATCTTACCTACATCTCCAGACTTATATCCTACCATGTTGCTTTCATCTGACCCCAAATCTCTCCAGGCTTCTCCCCTCCTTCCTCACACTCCATGTTCCCAGCAAACCAAAATTCTCTCAAAGTACTATGTTAGTAACACCCTTGTCTTGCTGCTTGAGATGCAGTTTCTTCTTTGAAAATCTCCAATTCCTCAAATACTCCCTTAACATTTTAAGTCTAAAGGGATGATGAAGCTTTAACGGACCCTTTAGCACAGATGCAGTTCCTTCTCTGCACTGGCAGAGGCTCCTTCCTGGGTGCCCCCCAAAATAAGGCTCATTGCTCATGATTGTAATGACTTGTTTAATGGTCTTTTCAACAGAAATCATGCCTAGTGCTGAAAAGACATAGATAACTAAAAATATTTGTTGAAAGCATAAATAAAGTGACTTCTCCCGGATCATGAAGTGGTGACTGTCAGGATGGGAACTAAAATTCTGGTCTGATTCCAATAAAAAGTCAGTTGTTGATGTTGTCGACTGAGTTATTATTATTATTATTATTATTATTTTGTAGAGACAGAGTCTCACTATCGCCCTTGGTGGAGTGCCATGACGTCACACAGCTCACAGCAACCTCCAATTCCTGGGCTTAGGCGATTCTCTTGCCTCAGCCTCCCGAGTAGCTGGGACTACAGGTTCCCGCCACAACGCCCAGCTATTTTTCTGTTTTTGCAGTTCTGCCGAGGCCGGGTTTGAACCCGCCACCTTCGGTATATGGGGCCGGTGCCCTACTCGCTGAGCCACAGGTGCCACCCGACTGAGTTATTATTTTTCAAGATGAAAGACAGTACAAATATATCAGAGTATGTTCTGAATAACTAGGAGTTTATGAAGAACGAACTCTTAGTAAATGCATACTAAACAACAAAAATGTTAAAATTCACTAGATAAATCCAGGATATCTCACCACCAAAACTGTTCTTAATGTACCAAAGTCACACTCTTGACCTTCCCCTGGTGGAAACTGCAGTTCTAAAATAAAAAAATTCATCATGTAATCTAAATATTAGTCACAATGTGCCTTGTAAAGCATCAAACTGGAACGTAACTATAAGCTCTTCCCTCAATTAAGCAACTTTGTGTTAAATGCAAAGTGGATGCAGCTGGCTCACATGCAAAGTTCTGTGCAATCTGAGCACATGAGCTCATCCCCAAACAAGGTGATGTGGTTGCATCATCAAGGACTCCACAAAATAAGTCCACGTTCTTCACCAATATCAAAGTCATCTTTAACTTGTGTATTTGTCTGCAGCTGTCGTATCATCGCTTTTGATTTATGTCTTTCTCCTTTGCTATTCCCTTATGTTCACCTAAATTAGTATTCAAAGGCTCCTTTTCAACCAAATGTTTTGACTGATTTCTTTTTTCCACCTTGGAACAGAAGCATATGACTTGTATTTGAAATCTATCCCTCTCATTTCTTTTTTAGCCAATCCAGTTAAACAACTGGCTTCACTGCTTTTCTCCACCGAAATGACTGGATGTTTTACTTGCTCCCCACAAAGGGCAGGGTTATCTCACTTTAAACAGATGAGCTAACATTAATTTTGCAAGTCAGAAACCAGAGCATTGCCTCTGATCGCAAACCGTGGAGGCTTGAAAATCAACTCAGCTCAACCAAAACAACCTTAAATTTTTCCTTCAGATTCAAAACAGAAACTTTGTAAAAGATGGTTTCATTACTTTTAGAGGGACACATAAGCTCGAGCTCTTCATATTTCCTTGGAAGAGAGGAAAATTCCATTTCACTCCCAAGAAGGGAAAAATCAGAGAAATATTTTTGTCTTTTCTATCCATCCTTCACTTCCTAACAAAGAGAGCAAATTATCATCTTGGCAAGAATGGAAGAAGGAACTAAACACGTGTAACCCAGCTCCTTCCAACAGATTACAGCATCACCCCCTCATCATTGTTCTTCTCCAGGGCAGGCACATTCGGGCAGGTACAGCCTGCAGCACTCTTACTGTGCATCTGTGGCTTGGTGAGCACATTAGTTGAACTCTCGGGGAAGCAATTAGGAAACCTGATTGCAGTGTCTCTTCTAAGCCATGTTTCTCAATCTGCTATTTCCAGTACAAAAAGCCGATACTCATTTATCCTACCCCACTGCCTATCTGGCTTAGTATTGAGAGTACGATTAATCATCACCTCTCAAAAAGTTTCTAATTTTCTGTTTCCTCTCAAGGTGCTTGGTTGATTACATTGCCTACATCTTACCACCACCAGAAACATGCAGGTTTTTGTAGTCTCAGATACCTTAGCACGAATCCTGCTGCTTACAGGATTTGTGAGAAAAGAGCTGAACCAGTGATTTTCAACCGGTGTGCCATGAGAGGATCTTCAGTGTGCCGTGAAAATTTTAAAGATCATTAGTTAAATTATTTTCAAAATAAGCTTGAAGCACAGTGGGTTTTTATTTTCCTCCTTTTTTTGATCAACATAAGTGTACCACAGAAGTTTAACTATAAGCTCAAGTATGCCGTGAAATAAAAAAGGTTGAAAAAAAACTATGCTAAGTAAGTTAACTTCTTTCTCCTTCAAGTCTATCATTTCCAAACAAGACCAAAAATAACTACCTCATTCTGTTTTAATGAGAGTGTAATAAGTGAAAAATTTACAGTTCTATCTAGCATAGTATCTGATAGAGAAAGGTCTTGGTTTAAACCCTAGCTCTTTTGCTTACAAACTTGAATACACTTTCCCAAAGAACCCATAAAGATAAAGCTAAGCGGAGAATAGAGGATGTTATCTGCATAAAGTATGTGACATTTTTTTTTTTTTCCTAAGGAGTGTGTTATCTAAAATAAACATCCTAGGTGGTCGGGATTCACCAAATATGGTTCAGCTGATTCTGTCTTCCCTCCTGGGGATCTCTTGACATAATATTGCAGAGAAAAGTGTGTTCAAGAAGCTCCTTTTTACTGTAAAGCTAAAGGAAATAGCATAGCTCCTGCTCATCCACTCCAGTGGTATGAGAGCTATGACCTTACCCTCAAGCCTGCAGCAGGAGGGTCTTTTGAAAAATCTCACCAGGAAAGGCTCTTAAGATTTTCAGGTCCCTTGAGCAGATCCCAGAGTGATAAAGAACTAACGGAGGCCAAGTGGAGGCCACTGCATTTGAACAAACACCTTTGAGAGGTAGGGATATTCTTTGGATTGTTTTCTCCTCCTAGAAACTGAAAGAAGGAGTGTTTAGAATGTATTTACTCTGCCCTCTTGCACAGGTGCCTTTTCACTCTGGCCTTCATTTTTCTTTCCTGGTCATCACTTTATATTCTATGGATGGCATCAGCTCTGCTTTGTTCCTGCTATTTTCAGCGTCCTCCTTATCATGGTACTGATATTCGTTCCTTCCTTGCCCAACGGTCTTAGCATCGGGTTTGAAATCCCTAGACATTCTGGAGCCACTCTGTGCAGTCCCAGTTGGAGCTGAAGGGATCCTTTTTCTTTCCCCAGGTGCTTTCAGTTTCTTTCCTGAGGTTCAAATCATGAAAACAAAGGAGTTATTTCCTCGAACAGGGGCCCTAAGAGCATTCTTAGCCTAATAAGATGCTATGCCCGATTAGCGGAGGCTGGCTGAAGGTCGCCCCTGGAACAGTTTCCTATAATGAGAAAAATTGGTTTCAAATGGAAGTTGTGTGCAGCTTGTGTGCATGTTGCTTTTGCTGATGCTGCTTGTCAACATTAGGAGGCAGTAACATTTTCAGTATCAATTTGAACTCCGGGTCAATTTTATCTGCGTGTGGACTGGGCAGCTACCCAAGGCATTTTAATCTTCCTTACCTTCTTGCTGGTACCTGAGGTTCCCTCAGCAGAAAACAGCACCTTTCATTCTCAATCAGCAATAGGATTACCATGAAAAGGCAGCACAGTATAGGGACACCTTGTCTGAGATAATGGGTATCCACCTGGTCTATTTCCAGCTCAATACATCTGAAGGATCTGACACCAACACAGCAGTGGCTCATGGGGGCCGCCATTCTCCTGGGTTGAGATTAGGATAGCAAAAGGCTTTAAGAATCACTGACACTGGGCGGCGCCTGTGGTTCAGCAAGTAGGGCGCCAGCCCCATATACCGAGGGTGCTGGGTTCAAGCCTGGCCCCCGCCCAAACGCAAAAACAAAAAATAGCCGGGCGTCGTGGCTGGCGGCTGTAGTCCCAGCTACTCTCACTCGGGAGGCTGAGGCAAGAGAATCGCCTAAGCCCAGGAGTTGGAGGTTGCTGTGAGCTGTGTGACGCTCACGGCACTCTACCCAGGGCGATAAAGTGAGACTCTGTCTCTAAAATAAAAGAAACACTGACACCAATTCCTTTCGGAGAGTAGATTTGATAGGGACACTAGGATAAAGGAGCCAAAGAATGGAGCTGTCAGGAGCTAAGACAAATACGGAGGACATCCAATTCCTGCCCAAGGCGGCCTCGTTAATACCCAAAAGCCAAAACACTTCCGTGCAGCCACAGTCTGCAGCACAAAGACTCTCGGCAGATACTACTATACTGATAGAATCACCAGCCTCCCTGCCCCTGCTCTTCGGTGGGTCTGACAAAAGCCTAAAGTTTGCTGCCACCTCCGTCTTCTCAGATGCATAGCAAGTTTAGCTGCTCTGCAGAGCGGGTAGAGACCCCAAGACAGCTCCAGCCATAATTCAGAGCAGAGAGATACAGGATCTTAGTCACCATTTGTTAGGAAGTACTATGTGTCCCATATTAAAAGAGGGATTTTATACATGTTTAATTCTTGTACTTGCTCCATCAAGTATTGTTGTAGTAAACTGCTTTCAAGGAGAAAGTGAGTCTTAGAGCATTTCACATGATCACACAGCTGCTGACTCCAAAGCCTTTCACCAAAATTTCTACAACATCGTGCTCCCCTCTACCTTTACATCCTGCAAAAGTCTTCAAGACCCACAGTTACTGTTTCAGGTACTAAGTAGATGGGCAATCCTAGCCCAACTGCATGATTCGTGATGTATTTGGAAGTATCCCTGGAGCTTTGAGCTGAGTGTTTCTGCTTTACCATTATAATCAAGTATGTTACACTTGGCTCAGGGTTGAACTAATAAAAGTGCTCATGAAACAGACCAAATAGCTTGTTCACTCCCATGGACCTGTGGAAAGAGAATTGGACCACCACTCAGTAGGCATAAATGATAGTCAGAAGCTTGAAGCTCAACCAGGTCCTACTCTGCTTGTCAGTCTCCTAAAGGAAAAGCTTTACCTTCCTGATACAGTCGTGAGCAGAGATTCTCAAAGGGTGATCTCCAAAGCAGCAGCAGCAGCAATGCCTAGAAACTTGTCAGAAGTGCAAATTTGCCCAGAAACCTCGGATTTGCCCCAAAACTCTGAGGGTGGAGTCTGGCTATTTATGTTTTAACACAAGAAGTCCTCCTGGTGATAGTAAGACACATTAAAGTTTGAAAACCACTTAGATTCACCTCCTGCACCTTAAGAATTTCATCTCTCATTGATCCAAACCAACCAGCTAAACCACAAAGATTTAGTCATCACCAGCTGTACCAGTCTTGGTAGGATTATAAAAGAACCTTCTTCAACCTCAAGGAATTCCATACAGACAATAAGCAAGTAAAGAGCAATTTGAGTTGATATACAATACTATGCTGCATTGTGTAAGTCCATACTCGTACAGAGAATCATATGGCTGTTACATATGGTTAGCAGAGATCAGTCAGTCGTAATTCAGGTGTGTAGAGAAAATGCATATTCAAACACCACTTCAAAATATGCAAAAGATTATGGGCTGCTAAACAACTGTGGGGCAGCCAATGGCTGGCCTGATGCTAATTCCTTAGAGATCGGGCAACTGTTGGAGAGAAACATAGAGGATACGAAACTTAGAATTGCAAACAGCTTTGGATTCTACATGATTGCCTTTGGCTACAGACCAAAAGCCTGCGTGTTCAGTGAGGGATGTACTTTTGGTCATGCATCAGTCCATACTTATGCTCACAGATAGAGATCTCTACATTAAAAGATTCCAATCACAGGGTTTGGGACAATGGCTATGCAGAACAGTCACTCATAAGAGTTGCATCTGGAACTTAAATCAGGCATAAAAATTGAAATATTACTCTTCATCAGTAGAAAACTGGCTGCCAATGAGCCATTTATTGAGTGCTTTCTGTATGTAAAACCTTATTGGATATTAGAGGCAGCTAAAAATACTCAGTTTTGAGAGGTTCAAAAATGCCATCAAAATGCCAAAACCAACAAATAACCAATTAAGAAGCACAAAAGTCAGAAACAAGTAAGTACAGACTGAACTGTCTTAACAGAGCAGAGTTATTCAAGGAGCTACTAGAGCCAGATTATGTTAGCAAAGGAAAATACAACTATAGGAAGAAAAATTAACAGACGGCAAAAATCTAATTTTAAAGAAACAAAAATAGAAAGAATGATGGTTGAAGACAAGAGGAACAAAGGACATAAGGAAAATAGAAAGCATCAACTTACCTGAGAATAAAAGAGAGTATAGACCAAGTTGTTAAGGAGAAATAGGAAGGACCAAGAAAGGTCAGGGAGTGGGAGGCCTTGAGATCTGTTTCCTAGAAATTTAATATGTTTCTTTAAAGTAGACATTTGAAAATCAATACGGAATTCTGGATAGAATAATGCCATGATCAAAATTATGTCTGAAGACAACTTCACTTTGTGTACCAACTAAACAGAGCTGGAGGAGAAAAACCGCCCAGTTCTGCAAAGGCATCTGTACTACTGCTGAGGGCAAGAATGCCGCCATCTTATTTTGTGGTTGTGGAGTGAAGACTGACAAGATAGCACAAACCTGACCTCAAACACATAATTGGCACTCACAGTGTTAATTTCCTCTGTCTCTGCTCTATTTTAGCTGACTGTTCTCTCCTGCCTGAAATTAGCCTGCCCCCAACTGCCCCCATAACTGAGGTTACTCAGATATGGCTTGCCTATAGTAATAGACTCAAGTTTTGTAGATATTTGGATAATTCAAATCTGGTAAAGTTATTTGATTTTAATCAAACTAAGCAGAATAAACTGACCTGTTCTGAATAGTAATTAGATTAAATTAAATTTTCTGGGTTTTCTTTTCCTGACTCGCAACCTCAAAACAAAACTTTCAAAACTTGAAAATCTCAAAAAGAAACCCTGTCATGCACTCACCTTTGAAATTCTGCTAAACGTGTAACATTTTTTAAATAAATAAGTGGTAAGGGAAATAGGGAAATCATCAAACTCATGACAGGAGTTTTGATTAATCATCGGCATTGGGAAAGGTCAGCAAGTCTGCCCTGCTGAAGGCTGTGCTGGTCAAACTCTCACAGGTCCTCATCATTAATGACCATGCTCGGTGGAGCAGTTCTCTAACATCACTTTCATTGACTCCAGGAAACTCTTCATATTTTATATGTTGTCAACAACCAACAGTGGGTGAGAGACAGACAACCTGGGATATAGTCAGATAGACCAGGGATGATAGAGCCAGAAGCCAGGATTATTTTGTGAGACAGAGACTTAAGCATAGATACATTTAATTTTTTTTAAATGAGATAAGGTCTTACAGTATTGCCCAGGTTAATCTTGAACTCTGGGACTCACCGGATCCTCCTGCCTCAGCTTCCTAAGTAGCTGGAATCACAGGTGTGTGCCAATGCACCTGGCTGAATGTGGGTTGATTTATCAGTGGTCAGGCCATTAGTGAAGATTTTCCTTTACAATCACTCTGCTTCCCAGTGTCATCTTGCAGCTTCTGGGAACCATAGAAGTCATTTTCTGATGAAAATGTTCTTACATTGTAGTATATGTTGCAGTATTTACAGCTATGTGTATACTTCTTAATTCCTGGTTAGTTTCTCAAACATATCTTTCTGATATGAACTCTTGTTTTTAAAAAAAAAAAAGTGAACCTTTTGAAATGAACAAGACACTTCTTGCCTACAATACTTCATGGCTTCCCACTGCTTTTAGGATAAAGACCAAAATCCTTAATGGGGCCAACAGAGCTTAGTCAAGTGTGGCAACCGCCAGCCTTACAACGTATTCTTCCATGTTCTTTGTGTTCCAGAATTTGCACAATGTCTCACTAATAAATTTTCTTGCCTTATTGTGTGATGTTCTCTTTTGTTCTCCCAACTTTTCATATGAAAGATCCTTTATACAGTGATAAAGCACCTCAAAAGCAAGGATTTAGTTACATTCGGATATTTTCCATATTTTTTAATAAAGCATTTTAAAAGTTTGTCAAAAAGAGAGTTTTGATTAAAAAAGCACTCTCTCTCACTGTAGAGTACAACTCAGGCAGTCTGTGAGTATTGCTATTTAAAACACCATCTTCTTCTTTGCCAAATTAATAAAAAAGTTTCTCTACTCTCTCCACCATTTTTCCACTTTTCATTATCCCCCACCTCAAGCAAACTTGTTAAAATTTGGTGAAAATATTTGACAAAGTCTACCATGAATCATGAATAGTTCTTATTAAATGTGAATGGTGAAGTGCGATCCCAGGTGATCTTGCTCTAAGCCACCCTTTTCAATTATGCTAGACTAGAGATGGGGGCAAGAGGGAAAGAGGCAGTATTTATTTCCTCTGATTACACAATCAGTGTATTCTTTGTAAGAAATGGACGAAGCCTAGAAATATGTATAAAGAGGCAGAAAAATAGCTCATAACTCTCAGAGACAGCCACTGATGTTACCCAACATAACTGCTCCTCCCATTCCGGCTCCCACCACCGCCCCCTTTGCACCTGGACTGTTGCAACAGCACTCTGGGACACTCTATTTCTCTTTGTTTCCTTGTAGCATTTTCTACCGCCTCTCAAATAACCCAAACAGCAACTTTCTCTTTTGCCTTCTAATATGGAAGCTTCTTTCCCAGATACACACACGTTTCATTCCCTAAGTCTTTCAGGTCTCTGTTCCAATGTCCCCTGATCAGAGAGACCCTCCCAAACTAGCCTGCCTACAACAGCACCCCAACACCCACCATCACCCTGACCCTCTCTGCTCTCTTACTCTGTTTCGCTTTCCTAAGAGCCCTTAGCACTTTCTAATGTAAAATGTATCTGGCTTATAGTACATGATTATATGGATTATATGATGTAGGTGACTATTTACTTATTTGCTAATTGTCTAGCTGCTCTCACCAGAGCAGACACTCTATGAAAGCATAAACTTAGTTTGTGTTCACTGCTATATTCATAACCTATAACATGGTGCCAGGCAAGTCACAGGTCCTCAAATTCTTATTCAATGAATAGGTGACTGAATAGATGATTTGACATTTGTATTATAATATCTTCTTCCAAAATGTGTTGACAGTTCTTGAATGATCTCAAGAGTTTCTTTAAATTTGAGCTCGCTTCCCATAGCCATTCAGAGGTAGGTGCATCTATCTGCACATGGACTGGTTTCTATATCACCTATAACAAACAGAGTTCACTGTTTGAGCATGCCTGTCATAGGCATATTTTTCAGGCTGCTATAACAAATATCATAATCTGAGTAGCTCATAAACAACAGAAATCTAGTTCTCACCGCCCTAGAGACTGGGAAGTCCAAGATCAAGGTGTCAGCAGATTTGGCATCTGGTGAGGGCCTGTTTCCCGGTTCAAGGATAGCGTCTTCTCTCTGTGTTCTCACATGGTCAAGGCAGCTCTGTGAGGCCTCATTTATGAAGCCACTAATCCCATTTGTGAGAGGGCTCTGCCCTCATGACCTAGTCACCTCCTCAAAGCCCTACCTTCTAATATCATCACATTGGTGATTAGGTTTCTTTATTCTTTCTCTTTTTTCTTTTATTTATTTTTCTTTGTTGTTGTTGTTTGTAGACATTGGGGCTTTCTATGTTGCCCAGGCTGGTCTTGAACTCCCATTCTCAAGCAATCCTCCTGACTCAGTCTCCCAAAGTGCTGGGATTCTAGGGATGAGCCACTGCACCCAGCCCTGATTAGGTTTCAACATGTGAATTTTGGAGGAACGCAGTCAGACCATAGCAATGCCTTAAAGCAAGATATTACTTATTCTATGCATTTATCTCTCAGAATCAAAGCTCAGCACCTTTAAAAACAAAACGATTAAAGTAACTAGCAATAAAAGTGCTAGTCTGTAAGACTCATCTGGGCCTTTATTGGTGATGGGCTCACTTCTTTTTTTTCCCAGAACTCCTGACTGTCCCAGACTTTTATTATTCCCCCTGAATAAGCCCAGCTCATGGACACTTCACTTTAAAATGACCCTTTTGCAATTTTCCATTAATAAATGCGATAATGATGATGATGATAGGTGAAATGACATTATTTCTCTGACCGTCGAATCCTTCACAGATGCGGTTTCATCAGTCAAAATGTGCAGTGCGCCAGGGGCCGAGGGAAATAATAACGCTTTGTGTTGTAATTGTAATTTCCTTGGCTGGGGAAGACACTCACGAAATACGAGTTGATTGACTCGTTGTTAAACCTTTTTGTTTCTCTGTTCATAACCCCATTCGGTTCCTCTACTGTTAATTTTTAAACTGAATCTTGAGGCATATTTTATTAAAAAACATTGATTTCAGCCCAAGGAAAATACCTAATGACACAAATCAGGAATCTTTAAAAACAGATCGTAAGAGAAACACAGTAATATTTCATCTGAAAGCATAAAATAATTAGACAACTGGCTCACTCTTACCAAAAAGAACATCTTGTGGCTGCAGCAATATGAAAAAGGTAAAAAGGTATCTGTTCTCCTTGTAAATCAATTTCTGTAACTGTGACCATGTAAATGAATCCTGTATTGAAGTGGGATATTTTTTGTTTTGTTTTGTTTTGCTTTATGTGTATTTTAATGAATTTTGTAAAAGAGTGAATGGTAGCAAGAGTTCAAGTGAAAATGTAACCTGAAGGGGATATGGCAGACAGTGCCAGCCGCCCACTCAATATGCTTTTCTTCTTCATTACTAACAAAGCCCAGATTTTCTTAAGGCAGCAGTTTATCCCAGGAAAAGAATTCAGCACCCCAGAGTCTTTGCAGCTCAAGGTGGTTTTATCACTCTACATAGAACACTGAAGTTAAAATAGAAGGTGATAAAAAGGCCAAACTCACCTGTAAACATCTTTTACCCTTACCCCTTCTTCTCTTTCTCCATCTCAAATATAGATGCAATAGTTGGAATTAAAGCAGTCATTTCGGGCTCGGCGCCCGCAGCTCAGTGGTTAGGATGCTGGCCACATGCACTGGGGCTGGTGGGTTCAGGGCTGGCAGGTTCGAACCCAGCCTAGGCCTGCTAAACAACAATGACAACAATAACAAAAATATAGTCAGGTATCCTGGTGGGCACCTCTAGTACTGGACGGCTGAAGTGACAGAATCGCTTAAGCCCAAGAATTTGAGGTTGCTGTGAACTGTGATACCACAGCACTCTACCAAGGACAACATAGGGACACTCTGTTTCAAAAAAAAATAAAAGAAAATAAAGCACCCATTTTGCAACTATGAGGATGCAGACCACATATTCAGAATGGTGAGACAGGAAAGTTAACAGCACCTGTACCCAGATGGCTCCTTCGAGTGCCTCCACCAGCCCAAACAACCACCTCAGTCCTCAGTGAAGCCACTGCAGTTTTTTGTTATAGCCAAGTGCAATTCTAACTGATGGGGTACTCCTTTAAAGGCCCCACTTATGTGCAATTTCATGTAGTCATTTCAAACACATTATAAATAATAATTCTTTTTTTCTGGCTGTATGTGTCAGCCTCTACCACTCTATTAGCCCTTTTTCCATCATTATTATTAAGGGTAAAATTTTTTAAAATGCATACTTTTGCATTTTTCACTGAGATTGCCCTCATGAGTATAATTAACAGTATTATTTTCATCTCAGAATCTAAATATTATTTACTTGTTATCTATTTAAAGTCAGTGATGTGGGCAACTGAAGAGAAAGACATATATATTAGTGCATAAGCTCATAGATTTCGTAGTTGTAGAAACTGATTGAATCTTGTTTCCATCCTTTAAAAAACTGTGATCCTGGATACATTACTTGAGTAATGTATCTGTACCTGAGTTTAAACCCTCATCACAGCACTTACCATGTCACTACATTGAGATCATTGATTTACTCCTCTTTTTTCTTAACTGTATTGTGAGCATTCTAAATTATGGACAGCATTTTAAATAACTCTTTTCTCCCAGCAACTAACCCAGTGCCTACCGCTTAGAAGATATTTCATAAATACTTGTTGAATGAATAAACAGTTCTAAAGCCATAAATAATTGGCTTTCCAAATATAATGTTCCCTTACAAAGGAAATTTAGAAAACACAGAAATCAAAGATATAAAAGGTGGCTGGAAAGTGACTGTCATGATCAACCAGAGAGAATATAACCTACCAGAAAGTGTGTCACCAAACCAGCATGGTAATGCATCTCAAGTGGGAAGGCAAAGTGCTTCTAAGTCTCTCTGTCTCTTACTCTTAGTGCAACACGTGGGATTGAAGAGGCTACTCAATGGTATTTAAAGTCAATTTGAAACAAAATGATCTCTTGGAAACAGAGTCCGTTGCATTCCTTAGATTTGGCTTCTTTCCTTCCCATCTGTGGAGGACTCTCTGTGCTTTGGATTGGATGATGTGTAGAAAGGGGGATTCTCATTCTCCACATACAGAGCTGTATGTTAGTATCACAGAGCTGTGGGCCGCCCAGAGTCTTCACGTGGGAATGGTACAGGGAGAGTGATGGTGCTCTCCCGATGGTTCAGAGACAGCTTTGTGAAATAAGAACCCACATGAGTCAGAGAGTCAGCTGCTTACACCGGACACTCAGAAAGAGACAGAGAGAGACAGAGCAAGTGAGGGGGAGGGGAGGCAAGGAGGGAAGGAAGGGGAAGGAGAGGAAAAGTGAGAAGGGAAACTGCCCTAGGAGCTGTGGAAGGAGGAGATAGTCAATGATCTGAGATCTCAGTAGAGAAAGCTGATTACTATATCAAGCACTGACTGCTTGATATAATAATGCAAATGACTTCCCACATACTGTCTCACTGCAACAACTTTACTGAGATGGGTGTTACCATTATCACCATTTACAGAAGAAAAATCTGAGGCCCAGAAAGACTAAGCAACAATGGCTATGGTTGTACAGCTAGAGAATTAATTATAGTGCCTGGATTTAACCCATGATCTATGATTCCAAAGCCTATGCCTTTAAATATTCTAATAAAGTGCTTCAAAGAGCCTATTGTCTCATTTGGAAGGGCTTGTTGCAAAAGAAAAAAAGAGCACCTACTCTCTAATGAGCCTACAGTCTAACACACATATTCACAAATGTATGTACAAACACACACAAATACACTCATATACACATGGTCACATATATACACATGTTTACATATACACATACACATATACCTACCTATAACATAGTCTCTCTCTCTCTCACACACACACACACACACACAGAGACACACACAGACACACACGTACACAAGATCTAGCTTAGGGCTGCCCACCTGTAGAAACTCTCGAGACACTTGGTGATTGAAAAAGCACTTTGCTGCATCTGGTAGCATCCACATTCTCTCCCTTACCCTCCTGCAACTCATAAAGGTGCCTGAAGTTAGTTAAGGATTCTTTCTTAAACATGTTAGAGGTCCTGAAAATAGCAGAGAGCTAAAGAGACTTTCAGAATATAGCAGGATGCGCCTTTGTGAGGATTTTTGAGTGGTTAGAACATCTCATTATGTTGGAGATGTTCCTTCTCTCCATCCCTTCCTTCCTCCTTCCCTCCCCTCTCCCACTTTTCCTCCCCTGAAAAACACTTTTTGATCCAAGGGAATTGCTTATCTCTGATTCATTTTGTTAGAAATTAAAAGTGGATGGGCTCAGAAGCCTGACCATCTATCTCTAGCTTAAAAAAAGAGAACTTTTGTGGATACTTTCCCCCTTTTGGATACAAAAGGGACTTATTCCTCCTTTTGTCATTGTTACACGTGATATCAAGACAGCAGCAGGGCAATCCTTAGAGAGCTTCTATTTGAAGTGGTTCAATTAAAAGATGAGTTGCATCGTTGGTGCTGTTTTCCAGGATCTGAGATATTTTCCACTCTTTCTCTTTCCCACAGCCAACACAAGGAAAATGGACTGTGGGTCAGGTAATGTAAGCAACAGACCACGAGATTATTGCCAAAAATGTAACCACCCAATCGACTCCAAAGGAAAATATTCATTAAAGTGACACATGTTAATAGTATTGAATTCAAAACACTTGTTTGGACATCCAGATGTTGAAAAGTGCCATATCCTGATTAGCTGAAATATTCTCAGTTCTTTCAGATCTTCCTTCCTTATTTTGATTGCAAGCCAAATTTCAGGAAAATTCTTTCCCACTACTGTCTACTGATCACATCACTAAAGCATTTAAAAATTTTACTTGTTTCCTATAAGAAGAAATGGAAAGCACAACCACAAATATTTGTGTAAATGTCACTATTTATTATTGGAAGCTTTGTTCAGCCTGTTAGAGAATTATTTCGGCAAGTTCTTTTAGCTGGACTCCACTTCAGACACTTCCTACATAAGAATACGCACACACAGACACGCTCGCTCATCCTCGGTTTTCTTTCTTTCTTTCTTTCTTTTTTTTTTTTGGAAATGATTTTTCTTTTCTTTTACCTTCTATCTGAAAATTCCAGATAGATGGTATATTTTCATTATGAGTGTTTTCAAGCCCAAGGGCAATGGAAAAGTGAAAGAGCTGTTCTCTTCCACAGAAGGCAGAAAACAAAATCCACGGAGAGAAAAAGCACTTCCTGGAGGCAGCCAGTTCATGTCCCAGCCCCGCACTCACCAAAAGGAAAACCAGAGTGAGGCAGCAATATTCACTTTTAACTCTTTCCTGGCATGCTCTGAACCAGATGCCCAGCATTTCATTTTTATGGAATTAGATCATAAACGGGACCAAGCTCACTGTTCAGTCATTTGTCACCAAATAGCAAGAATGTGGTGTCCTAACATGGAAAGAATGTCATGCCCTAAACATTTATTTCTGCCATGTCTTTCCAGCCTTGAAATCAAAACTTCAGCTGGTAGATAAGCATAGGTCCTGGCCCTGTTCTGCCCACCCCTCGCCTCCCCAGTAGATAGCACCTCACTGGCCTGGCCTGCCTCATTCATCTTCACATTTTAGCCTGGCTCGGGCTGCAGTGACCTTCAGCCTCAGTTAGGTTTGTGCAACTAGTCTCCCTCGCATCTTCTCACACCCATTCACCTCTCTGCTAGGACTAGGGCTCCTCTCTCCAGCTTCCTGGGCCTTAGTGGTGTTTCTAGGAGAACAAGTCTGCATTTTATTCCCTGAATAAGTATTGGTTATTTCTGCAACTGTGTCACTCATTCATGGCTGTTTCCGTATGAGGAGTGTGTAGGCAGGGACGGAATGTGGGTGTCGGGTAGGAACCCAATGGCTGTTCAGAACACTCGGGTGCTAGACTGGATGACCTCCAGGCAGCACCATGGAGTGCTGGGCCTGGCTTTCCCCCTGGAAGGCCCGTGAGTGAGCGGGATTCACCACAGTGCGTAGCTCCTCCTAGCAAATGGACTATGCTTTCTTACACAGAGAAGGGTCTAGATTGACAGTTTCTCCGCAGTCTGTCTTTGCTCACTGTGCCTCTTTTCATGCCAGAACTAGCTATTACCACATGATTGCACAGCAAGAATTGAATTTATTTGATATCATATTTTCCCAAACTTAAAAAACAAAAAAAGCAGTATGCTTAGTGATTGGAAGGAAAACATTGGCCAAAATAAATGACATTTGGATCCAAGCCAATGGTTAATATTTTTATTTCTATTCACACCTTAGTTGTGAGTTATTTTACAAATGGGTTCCTTTGTGTAAGAGCCATAGCCCCCCAAAACATGGAAGTAGTGTTGGGAAGAGAGGAGTACAGGCTCTAAAATTAGTTTGTCTGGGATCAAACCCCACTTATACCTCTTATTAAGGTGGGACTCTGTAAAAGTTACTAAACTTTCTAAACCTCAATTTCTAGAAAGTGAGAGATGTACCTTACCTCCTCTAGTGACAGGAAGAGAGAAGCAAATGATACATTTCATGTGAGACTCTTAGCTCGGAACATGACACAAGAGACAGGGTTCATAATTACTAATTATTATGATCATTATTAATACCACAAAAGCAAATCTTTTAAGGGACCTATGATAACTTACTAGTTCTTTTATTTATGACCTTGTGAAAAATCATTTTGCCATGGAAAAAATTGTTTTGCAACGTAAAAGTCACGCCCTAATTGCCATAAACACATGGACTTTTTTTACGGCCAAAAGATTCTTACATGACTTTCATATTTCATTAAGTTTTACCGAAAATGCTTACATGCACACAAAACATATATATGTGTATAAACATATGTAATATACATACATAGGTATTACATGTGTATTTGTATCAGTCTATAGCTGTTTTTTTTTTCTTCTTGTATCAAGCATCAGTGTTCCACAAATCAGAGGATTTACGCAGCAATATTTTCTTAAGATCCCAAAAGGGAGAAATCATTTAGTCATCAACAGCTTCCTACACTAAAACTGTCCAGGCTCATTCCAGAGGACAAAGTTTAGTGACACAAACGTAATCACTCCATCTATAGTCTCAGCAATTAGCTGCCTTAGCAGTCACTGTGAGCACAAGCCTCCCCGGTCACCAGCAGGACTGTGAGGAATCCCTGCCTTCCCCAGATGCTCAGAGCATAAGTCATCCCTGATGTTGACTTGAACTGATTCACACTTCCCAGCACTACTTCTTCCTTACTAAGTAGCAATCCTTCAAAGGATTGAATGAGATCATCTCTCTCTCTTCCTCTCTCTCTCTTTTATTAGGGTTGGAGAAAACTTAAAGTGCTTTTAAAGCTGCTGGATCTTACAGCATCTCCAAATATCCTAATGCCCTCCATTTCTCCTTTCCACTCTATTCCAACCAGACCGAGAAAAGACACAAAAAAGGGGGCTTCAAGGTGGGTGGAAGGAGTCAGGAGGGCCCATAAGAATGTGGATGTGAAGTAACCTGGGTAACCAATGACCAATAGAAAAGAGCAATATTGCCCGGAGCCCAAAGAGGCCAATGAAAGACTTGCAGCCAATTTCAAAGGAGAGGATGTTTATACCCCTGCCAGCGTTAGATCTCCGTCTCTCTCACCTTCTCTCCATCACGAGAGAGGCTCACTTCCAATTCCCTTTGGAAATGCTCAACACTTTTGTTCTTCTTAAATAAAATTCCTCTTTGTTACTAGGAAAATTGTGCAGGTTACTTTTGCTCTCTATTCACATTGTCTGTGCTACTGCAATTTTATTTCCAGTTTCCATTTGTTTTTACTTTAAGTTACTGCCATACCTGGGTTGAACTTTCTTTCTAGCTCAGCTGAGTAATCGGCTCAGGCCAGGTCAGCTGGATTCAGGGAACCAGGATCCCGACCTCCAACACAGACCCCATCAAGTTGTGTTCTAACTGGGAAATGTTCTCTTTCCAAAAAATGGGGGGAGGAATAAATTATAGACAGAACTATGTAATATTCCATTCTAATATAACTTTATCTCTTTAATCAGGATTACTTCTTGGCTACCAAGTATGATAAAGACACTGTGCTGTAAGATTTTTGTTTTTATCTTGTCTTACTTTTAGGTTTTTTGTTTCCTCAAAACTAACTAAAAATGCAGATATTGTGTGTCTTCCCTTTGACTTCCTTAGGTATCTGATTCTCCTAACTACTCATGTCTAACTTTCCCATTCAGATCACATTTTCTTGTTAAAATGTGTCCCCAGGAAGAAATGCACAAGGTGTGATAGACAGCATTATTGAAATTCTTAAAGCCCCTGCCACTGAGCTTTTCATGTGAAACCAATTACAGTCCACAAAGACCATATCTTATCAGTGAGTGTTTTGTTCAGAAACTACCACCATTGCCTTTCTGCTGAGGGAATAATGAGAACTTTAGTAGTTGTTGTTCATCCTCCAATTCAAGACCCACTTAAAGCTTTAGGAGAAAGAGAAGAGAAGGCAGGAGGAAAGGAAAGGAAAGACAAAGAAGAGGAAGCTGGGAGAAACAGCTCTCTCCTCTACATAATAAGCAAATGTACTAACAGAATGAGAGCCCTGCCTACCCACAGCTTCCAATCCTATATAAACTGATTTCTGTCTGTGCCCCCAACATCTGCCACTTCGAATTATCCATCACAATCACCATTGCCTGATCCGGCCAATCTTAGTTAAAATAGAAGATGTTTCATTTCAAATATAAATGAGTTCATCCTGTGAATAAAATTGCTCTCATTCATTAAGTTCAATAGGTTACAATAGCCTTTTCAGTATCTTGAGTTTTCCTTCCCACTGATTTTAAAATAACAATTAAGAAGCCGTTAATTTAATTGTTAAAATAACAATTAAAAGCATCCAAGTCCGGTTATTTTGGCCCTTAGTAACAGCGATCCTCTGGTTTGTTTAAGGGTGGGAAAGGAGAAGAGAAAGCAGAAACCTGCTGGGCATTATTCTAATGAGGGTTCTCCACTTGGCAGCAGGCACAGACCAGCCCCTGTTTTGCAAAGCAGTTATTCCCAGGGTACTGGACAGGAGAAGACAAAGGCAGAGCAGGTGCTGGGCTTTCCCGAGTCACCATTCAGGAGGATTTTCTTTTGCTTTGTGCCAGAATGTTGGTAGGCCACTAATGAAAGGCTGAAGTTGCAACTGGGCATGCGCATGTAGTCAAACTCTCTCTCCATACCTCCAGACCTCGCCGAGAGTAGTAACCTGAGTAAAAGCTCAGAGAAATAAAATCATCTTGTTTTGGACAATATAATGGCTATTTAGTCAGTGAGCAGAGCTGAGAAATGCCTTTCCCTTTCTTAGCCGACCTCATGTGTTTGGAGGCATGTCTCCAAATGGATGAGGTCATAGAGCAGAGATATGTAAACGGAAATTGATATCCATCAATCACAATATACCAGGCAATCAACGGCTCCACTGAGGGTCTGGTTCTCACAGAGAAATGATCCCTAAATGCCACTGAGGAGTAACCTGCAATGCAATATCCTTTCTCTAAATGATGTGAAAGGGATCTCATCACACTAAAACACAGAGAGAATTTTCTAGGCACCTTCCCCCTCCTTTTGGTCAAAGATCTACCCTTGCTAGTAAGGGGAAATCTGTTACATCATAAGGATTACAAAAAGTAGTATGAAAGCATAGAATAAAATGGAAAGAACACATGGAATGGGGATCAGGAGACCTGGGATTTTGTCCCAGACTCAGAAGACAAATTACCTAACCTCAACAGGTCTCAGTTTGTCATCTGTGAAAAATGGGGGTTAGACTAGTCCAGGTTGTCACCAAGTCTCTTGCTATTGTGTGATTCGGTGACTTATGATTAGATACTGGCACTCTTCTTCAATAAAGCCATGCTTCAGATTCAGTGAAATTTCTGTCACTCATCTGTAGCAACAGTCATTACAATAAAACAAATAGGCAAACAGAAATGGAAATTAAATTAACTACCATTATAACTCTTAGTATAATTGCCCTGTTCATGCTTGAACAAAGTGGTCATTTGAGAGGGAAAATTTAAGACTATTACATGCACAATAGTCGTAAATTAGACTAAGTCTTAAATAGTCTTTGAGCATTTAACAAATAAAACCCATAATTAAGAGTGAAAGCAAAGATTAGTAATGTGTGGATAATAGGAAAAATGTCACACAATTTCTGGCATTCATTATTAGATGTACTGACAATATGGAAAGAAGAAAGACCAATTGGAAAACATCCTCCTTGGGCAGTGCCTGTAGCTCAGTGGGTAGGACACTGGCCCCATATACCGAGGGTGGTGGGTTCAAACCCAGCTCCAGACAAACTGCAACCAAAAAATAGCCGGGCGTTGTGGTGGGCACCTGTAGTTCCAGCTACTCGGGAGGCTGAGGTAAGAGAATCATCTAAGCCCAGAAGTTGAAGTTTGCTGAGAGCTGTGAAGCCATGCTACTCTAGTGAGGGAAAGAAAGAAAGAAAGAAAGAAAGAAAGAACGAAAGAAAACATCTTCTTTGCATAAAAAGCTATTAATTGCCTCTAGTGACTTTAAAGTATACTAGGTATGAAGCCCCAATTTTGTGGAGTGAATGCTTTCTCACTGATGACCATGATAGGATATTTTAGAAAAAAATAATCACTTTCTTTCCATATGGGAAACCAGGCCAGCTTCTCCAATAGAGAAACCCTAGTGGTCCATTGGACTAAGCACAGATATAGGGCAGAAAGTTATTCATTTGAATCTCATCTCTTCCCCTACCTGCCTATTCTTAACTGCATCCCAGAACCAAGGTCAGTGAGGGCAGATAAAAGGAACCAGAAATATGTCACCAAATGCATTTGCACATCACGTAGGATTTCTTTATCTTTTTTATCTTTGTTAGTTATTCACTACTCTTTCATTCAAAAACTATGAGCCAATCCCTACACTAGCTGCTGGAGATAAAATGTCATTTAAGAAGACATTATTCCTTGCACATAGCTCACTGTAGTAGAAGAGATAGGCACTAACCTAATAATCAGATAAGAATCCAGTATGTAATTATAGACAAAGATATGATGGTACCATAAAGAAAAAGGTAGAGTTATGTGAGGAAAGACCCTGATGTGGTTCTGGTTGACAGTGAGAAAACCTCTTTTAGCAGCTTCCTTGAAGCAGTGATTGTTGAACTAATATCTGAAAGATGAGTGGCAGTCAATTAGGCAAAGATGAGGAAGGAGGGGTTAGGATATAGGGAATAGCGGGAGGTGGAGCCAAAGATGGCAGGTTGGAGCTTGGTAGCTGGAGCACAAGAAAGTGAAAACAGGACATAAGAGACACTGAAGATGTCAACGGGGGCTGGGAGGGGTGGTGCATCTTGCCAGGCCTTAGACGCTATATTAAGAATGACCATCAGTGATAACCAATTAAGCAGATACTCTGCATAGGACACTCTTTTAAGAGCCAAGAAGGTAAAGCTCAATCCTCACCTCAATCAAATAGAACTCTAGCTTGTGAGAATTGGATGGGTTTACATGATTTTTCTCCAAAACAAAGTTAACAAGTGCCTTCTGCTAGGGGCCAAGTGAATAGGTCACAGGTATTGGCAAAACGGACAGCTCACCGAAACCAGCTCAGAGGTGGAAAAACTTGACCTGGACACTGAAGACCAAGACTGGGGAGGGAAGAAATTCACAAGGATGCTTGGGGAGTCATCCTAGGATGCCTTTGACATTATTAACCTGACAGTGTAAAATCAAATGAAAAAAGCAGCATCAGGCACATGGTCATATAGACTCCTACACAAAATGTCTTTGTGACTGAGTTCATCTGAGGTTTTATCTGAATGCCATCAAAACAGGATAGATGACACACTCTCTGTATGTACCCTGCAAAGATTAGCTGTGCAAAAACATGGTCTTTATGGAAATTTTTCCATCTGCAACAGAATAAAAATGTATCTTCTCAGATCCACTAATTCAAGATTCAACAGAATGAACCAGGGAAGGCAGGAAATGTACTTGGTTATTTGTAATGTGTCCCTCAGGAAAATTTAAAGGAAAGCCCCTACACTGACATGTACCTGTTTTCGATTCTTTCAAAACAGTTTTGATCACTTTCTCACTATACGTGAATGTTAACAAGCATGTTTCTGGATGATTTTAAGAACTGATTTTATCTTCGCAACCACCTAGTGTGGTTGGTGTTGGGGTTATCTCCAGGTAACAATTGAGAAAACTAAGGAAGAGAGAGGACAGATGACAGACCAAGGCCACAACTGATGGGGGTGGGGGGAGAATGAGCATTGGCATCTAGGGCCTCACAAGAGTAAGCCATACTCTTACCCTACACATCGTACCACCTCAATGCACGGTTGGCAAACACTTCCAGGAAGTCCCAGATGTGATGGTAAGTCCAGGTTGCAGGCCATATACCATCTCTGACTCTACTAATCCATTGTATCATTACAATGTGAACACAGACACGGGCAATATGTAAGAAACTGGGGCATGGCTGGGTTTGAACAGTAGCAGGCCTGATCAACCCCTCACGTAAGTGGTCACTGTGAACAAAAAGGTCACTTTTCATATATTTATGTAGTAGGAAAAGGATCCTCCTCATTGGCCTTTTTAGTCCCCATTTATTTATTCAACAAATACATGTGGAGCCCATACCCGGTGCCATGTCCTCTTTTAGGCACTAAAGAAACATCAATAAACCAAATACTTTCTGCCCTCCTGGAACTACATTCCTGTGAAAGAGAGAGATGATAAACAAACAACAGTGATAGCTAGATAGCTAACAGAATAATAGGTGGTGACAAGTGCCAAGAAGGAAAACAACAGAGGACAAAGAGGAAAATATAGACAGACACAGACAGCGGTTGCTCCTGCAAAGGGTGGTGAGGAAGGTCCTCCCGCGGAGGGGCCTCCCGTAGAAGTTGTCACTGAAGGCTGGGCGAAGGCTGAAGTCTGCCAGAGCAGTGGTCCCCAACTTCTGACACCAGGGACTGATTTCACCGAGGACCATTTTCCCACACCTCAGGAAGGGGAGGTAGGACGGAGCATTAGAGTCTCTCGCACAGACAGCAAAACTTAGACCCCTCCCTCGCGTGCGCAGGTTACAACCAGGGGGAGGCTGCTGCTGTGACAGAGGCGGAGCCCAGGTGGAGAGACAAACGACCAGCACTAGGGGTGAAGCTTCGCTCGCCGCCCTCCGGCCAGTTCTAACTGGTCCATGGGCTAGGAGTTGGGGGCCACAGTCCTAGAGAGTAGGTACCCTTTGAAAAGAGAAGAGGTCCAGGGACTGACCCTGACATGTATTTCGTGAAGAGTGAGGGATTCAGCCAACAGTAGGGCGCTTTAACCAGCGGAGTCAACACGACTGCCGCAGATGCTGTGAGCGCTCGGGTGCAGGTGGAGGGCTGCCCACCAAGCCGGCATGTCTTTGGTGACTTTGACCCGAGCATTTCAGAAGAGAAAGGAACCTGATTGAAGGGGACGCAAGGGCAAGGGAAAGAAGAGGAAAGATGACAGTGAGTGTGGAAAATCTCCTTCCAAGAATTTGGCTATAGAGAAAGGGAATGAGAGAGGGTGGATAAAGGGTAATATGGAGTAGAGGAGGTCTTTTGTTATTGTTTCTTAAATAGGAATACATAGCAAAGGCGCCAGCCACACACACCAGAGCTGTCAAGTTTGAATCCAGCCCAGTCCTGACAAACAACAATGACAACTACAACCAAAAAGTAGTCGGGTATTGTGGGGGGCACCTGTAGTCCCAGCTACTTGGGAAGCTGAAGCAAGAGAATCGCTTAAGCCCAGGAGTTGGAGGTTGCTGTGAGCTGTGACACTAAGGCACTACCCAGTGCAACAGCTTGAGGCTCTGTCTCAAAAAAAAAAAAAAATAGGAATACATAGCACACAATATGCTCGTATGTTAATGGAAATAATCCAGTAGAGAAGGAAAATTTGATAAAATGAAACATTAATGCATTGTGTTTGAAATTGATACTCACGGTCTTAAGGGATAGGAAAGACAACTTAGGTATGTATGTAATGTTGACCTCCACCTGGATAAGCTCACAGACCAGCGAGCCCCCCACAGACCCAAGGCTGGTGTCCAGCTAATACACACAAGGACAAACAAAGCAGCTGATTGTGGTCAGCGTCTAGCTACATGCGATTCCAATTAGTCATTGTATAGCATAATAAAAATTTCCTAATATCTTTGCTTTTCAATAGAGGTCACCGATAACATTGAAATAAAAAACCACTGGATTACATCCCCCAGACATGGTTTGCTAATACTCTGATTATTAGCTGATTTTAGCTAAAACACATTCCTCTCCTTGTTCTATGTCCATTCCAGGTAATCATTCTGAGTTGCTTGCTGTGGGCATTTTTTCTAGGCTACTCTAAGTAGAATAATATCTCTGACCCTAAACATTGTATTTGTGGGTTTGCTTAACTGCTCTGAGGGTATCACAAGTGCAAAGCAAATAAGCTTTTGCCCATGTAAGGACTGACTACAGGCCCTCCCTGAACATGCCAAACAACAGTGAGGATTCCTGCAGAGTTTATGACATTAGACCTGCTGAGTGGGGTAGCCACCACTCACTACATTCCAGAGAGGTACAAATGCCTTGGAGGAAAGATATTTTGCTTGGAGGAAATTCCAGAATCGTTTTTAAGTTCCCAGGTTTGAGAACAAAAGCACAAATTAAGTGAGCAGCATCCTCAAACTCCTATGATAAACACCCAAAGAATAATGCCAGGCTCCCTTAAAATGTTTTCCATTCGGTATTTTCTCATTTTATTTTATATCACAGAACACATTCATTTAGAGTAAGGGGATGGGGAACAGCTTGAGTAGCTACTTGAGCTCCTTAAAGGCAGTCATTTTTGTATATCACCAGATAGCACTTATGTGGGTATTGGATGAATGAATGAATGAATGAACACATTCCCAAGAGGCTAGCTTTGGCGTAGATCATGTTTGATTTCTCACACACTGATTATGTGCTTAATACTGTGTGGTTTGTTTATCATCCCCTTGTTTTTTATATCTAAGTAATTGAAACCCAATTTCTCAAGACATTAATTAACAAAACTTTGATGAGACTCTAAATGTTTATAACCTGGTATCAAAAGTAATTTGAGTTTTGTTTTGTGCCATTTTCGGTCTCTCTCTCTCTAATATGTATACATGTATACATAGTATCTATACAGAGGATGCCAAAGAAATGTTTGGCACACATTTTAAGAAAGGAAAAAATGTACTAAAATTGTAATACTCCATATACTCTTATACCAATAACAAGAGATGAACATAATTCACTTTGAGCAACTCTTATAATGGCAAAAGTCAAATGTGACTCAAGTGTTACAAATTTAATACTTTTTTTCCTTTGGTAAAATGAGTCTACTTTGGGGGGGCACTCCCTGTTTGTATGTGTGCATATATCTGTACATATATTATTTTTTAATCACAGATCTATACTGTGTAGTCACCACTCTCTCATCAGACCATGTATTCATTCAATATATACTCACTAATGTGAGCTAGACAGTATTGCAAATGCTGGAGATACCAAATGAAGAAAGGTGTCAGACGTCGGTGAGCTCACCGACTGGAGGCTGTGCCATGACAAAGCATGGGAGTATTTTAGTAACAGCTCTCTTCTCCATCATCAGCTTCCTTGATGTCTCTAACACTCATCTTTGAATCATCCAGGTCAAGCCTATGTCTGAACCTTGCTCATTTTCCTTTGGAAATATCTCTTTACGTTCCCTAGCAAATGGGCTGATCAGTAACTGTAGCATTATTATAAAACCTCATAAAGGCAAGGCTCAGAGCTCTTTCATTTTCTTCATCCTACCCAAAGACAATAAACACATGTCATCTTGGAAAGACTTCTGCTCCTGCTCCTGGCTATTACAGGGGCCTTTGGAAAGTCATGACCTCTCTGAATATAACTTCAGCTCCCTTGAATTATAAAAGGAGATGATTAGAATTGATAGTCTTAAGATCCTGTCTAACTTCCAATGACTACAATTATTTAATACTAAAGACTTGTTTGGCCCTCAGCTATAAGGAATCTCTGGCACCTAAAAGTATATTTTGAGGGAAGTGTAATTTAGGAGTGAAATTTGGCTTTTGAGGTGCACTGAAGGATCAGAGACCTGCTTTCAAATGCAAATACCTACTTTAATATGAGTAACACAGGACTAAGAGCTTTTAGAAAGAGTTACAACCAAATGGAAAGGAAACTACACTTGCTGAGCATTGGATCCAATTTTCCCAAGCTGGATGCAAACAAGAACTTAAATTTGAATGAAGAAATTTTGCTTTTAAAATCTTATCTTCCTTTTAATTATAAAGGACCAAATAAGGAGTTACCCAAAGAAAATGGAGGCAGCAGTTTGTAGTAAATGAGCCAGTGAGCCCTGAACTAAGAGCTGAGGACATTAGGCACTTTCCTGGCCCTGTTTTCTTACCCATAAAATGAAATGGTCAAATCCAGAGCCTGCAAAGGTCTCCTGCAGCTCCATCACAATGTGGTTTTAGGAGGTCTATAACATTAGCATAGTTATATACTTCAGAAAATTTCCCATTCAGAAGTCCTTAATACCATCGTCTTAGTATGAAATACTCAACAATCTAAAAATTCATAATTCTAACTTTCAGGCAACAACAAACTCATAGTTTCCTTTGCTCAAGGCAATTCAAGTGGCACAGGTCAATTCATTTAGTAATCAAGCACCTGTATTTGCATGGAACTTGGTAGACACTATAGCAGACAAAGGTAAATATATCTTAGACCTTGTCCTCAGGAAATGCTAGAGGTACACATAAGATATACACTTATTTCTTTGAAATCAACACTTTGAGCCAACATTTCTAGACACTTTCTGTTCTAGGCACTGAGACAAGGAAGAAACAAAGTCAACCATGACATATTCAGAGTTCAGAGGAGCAGAGGAGGGAGGAGGCACAGCAAAGTAAAATAATTAGGAAGAACCTCAAGAAGGAAATGAAATTTGGAGTGAGGATTGGTCACCAAGCAGAGGTTTCACAGATAGAGGTGGAGAGGAAAGCATTGCAAGCAAAAGGAATGGCATTAACAATTATGCAGAATTACAAGTGTGCATGGCTTTTTCTAAGCTATGAGTATGATTAGAATTTAGAATATGAGAAAATTCAAAAATAAAACTTGAAAGGGAGACTGAATCAGAGTCAGGTTCTCGGGTATATTGGATGCTAGGCTAAAGAACTTGAATTTATTTTGATAATCTTGTGGATTTGCACCAAGGTAAGATATGCATTTTAGAAAAATTATTTTGTAGCTGCTATTATGGTTGTGAGTAGAGAAAAACAGAAAAGAGGATGAGATAAGAAGATATTGCCAGAGAAATGTTTAGGCACAAAGATACATATATTTAAATTATTTATATTAGATAGAAAATAAGAAATCACTATTTGTATAAGGATTGATAATAGAGGTAGGTTGGAATATTACACAACCATTAACTGTTTGCAATAATAAGGGGAAAATGACTATGGTATACAGTTAAATTTAAAACGTATGAGAAAAATAGATGTATGTACACACACATACATATACACACACACACAATCATGCATCACTTGACCTCAAGGATACATTCTAAGAAATGATTGCCAGGGGGTTTCATCATGGTGCAAATGATGCAGAGTGTACTTCAACAAGCCTGGAAGGCATAGCCTGCTACACACTTAGGCTACATGGTACATTCTATCACTCCCAGGCTACCAACCTATACAGCATGTGACTGTGCTCCACATGGCAGGCAGTTGTAACACAATAGTAATTTATGTATCTAAACATAGAAAAGGTACAGTAAAAATGTGGTATAAAAGATGTTTTAGAAATTGTACACCTGTATAGGACTCTTACCATGAATGAAGCTGGCAGGACTGGAAGCTGGGCGGGGTGAGTCAGTGCGTGGTGAGTGAATGTGAAGGCCTGGGACATCTCTGCACACTACTGTGCACTTTATAAACACTGTGCACTGGGAAGTACATTTATAAAAAATATTTTTCTTTCTTCAATAATAAATTAACCTTTGCTTACTTTAACTTTTCTACTTTATAAACTTTTTGATTTTCTTAACTTTTTGACTCTTTTATAATAACACTTAGCTTAAAGCACAAACACGTTGTACAGTTGTACAAAAATATTTTCTTTCTTTATATCCTTATTCGATAAGCTTTCTTCCATTTCCAAAAGTTTTTTTTTTCACTTTTGAAACTTTTTATATTACAAACCAAGGCACAAACACAAATTAGCCTAGGCCTACACAGGGTCAGGGTCATCACTAGCACTGCCTTCCCCTCCACATCTTGTCCCATTAGGTCTTCAGGGGCAGTAATGCGCATAAAGCTGCCATCTCCTATGGTAACATTGCCTTCCTGTGGAACACCTTCCAGAGGGCCTGCCTGAGGAGTTCTTACAGTTAACGTATTTTTTTAATAAGTAAAAGGAAGACATTCTAAAAAAAACATATATCATACTAAGTACATAAACCAGTAACGCAGAGGCCTGACAATTAAGTTCACGAACTCATCCTAGAAAAAGTGCTAGTCCCTCACTGCTGAATATCACTGCAGTCATGTTTGAAGCACTCCCCTGGGGAAGCTATGCACTGACACCAGCACCTAGTCCATCCTTCAAAGCAATTTGGGAACTCTTTTCCTGGAATGACCATGAGAGCTGTCATTGTATGGCACACACACACAAAAATGCAATGACAATAATGAATGCTATTTAGCAAGACACCGTCACACGTCAACATGAACCCAGCTGTGAAACAGTGAAATACCAGAAGTAAGAAACCTTCCTGAGTTGTTTTACAGTGCTGCCAATGTAAGTGCAAGGTAGCAAGTTTAGGAACTTAATTGTCTTACCTTGTATGATGACAGCCCTAATGGTCATTCTAGAAAAAAAAGCTCCAAAATTGGTTTGAAGGGTAGCCTAGGTGCTGATGTCGAAGCATAGCTTCCCATGTGAGTACCTCAAAGGTGATGGTAGTGGCAGTCAGCAATGAGGTATGAAGCACTTTTTCTAGGATGAGTTGGCATACTTAATTTTCATTATGAAGTACAGTAGAACCTCTGTAAGTTGACTTCCCAAGGGACTGTAACAAGCTGGTCAACATACAGAGATGATCATCATAGGAATTAGACCCACTGTATTGATTGTACATGTGGTGCATGTCCAGTCCATGAAAATTAAGTCAACTTAAGGAGTGCTCAACAAAGGAGGTTCTACTGTCTCTTGTACTGCTAGGCAGTAGGAATTTTTCAACTCTGTCATAATTTTATGAGACTGTCGTTGTATATGTGGTTTGTTGTTAACCAAAGCATCATTATGTGGTGCATGACTGTGTATGTGTGCATATATAAGTCTGAAATACAAGTAGAAAAATAGCTAAGATAAAAGCACAGCTATTCCTAATTAGGGAATTTGTAGGTGACATTTCATTTGATGTCAACCTTTCCTTATGTTCCAAATTTTTACAAAATATAATAATATTATAAATATCAAGAAATAACATTTTTCAAAGAAATTAGAGTAAGAGGTAATGGCTATCTGAGCTCTGGAATTAGCAACAAGAATAAAAAGAAGAAACAAAACGTGGAAGCTATGCTTTTGGAATACATAGATTGTTCAATTTCTTTCTCTATTTTGGCACCAAACTTTTCAACTTTTCACAAAACTTTTTACAAATTCCATTTGCAAGTGGTTATAAAGAGTAGAGATTAAGAGGATGAGCTCTGGAATCAGATGGCTTGGATTTGAATCCCCTCTTGCTGGTGTCCTAGGCAAGTCACTCTCTAAGCCTCAATTTTCTTATCTTTAAAAAGGAAGTGATAATATCAGCTTCATATGGCTGTTAAAAGGCTTCAATGAGGTCATACCTTTAATCATTTAGTAAAATGGTTTCCACATAGCAAGAACTCAGTAAAGCTATTTTTATGATTATTATTTGTCCTGTTCACCCTCTAAGCAAAGTTGAAGTGGATATTGGAGCTAATCAATTTTCTCTAGATCATCAGAGAAAGAGCACATAAGTAGACCAGTAAAAACCACTAATAGCCAGCATTGCATTCATACACACAACCAATGACTGAACCTCCTTGCCTGTCTCCAAAACTAATCCAATTATCCTCCTCTGTTCTTGACTGACTGCAGCTCTCTAACACCTCCTGAAACATGATGTTTTACTGTTATGCACCTTGCCAGTCGATTCTCCTAAGTTAAAAACCTTGATTCCTGACTACGTATAGATATGTTTTTTGTTAAATCATAAACACATAGATCATGTATACATTAATGCATTTATGGGGCACAATGTGCTGATTTCATATAAAATTAGGAATGCTTACATCACACTGGTGAATAGAAGTCCTTGTTCTACAAAGTTATCATCCCAGAACGTATTGCATGGATCTACAGATATCCACCATGTAATAGTGGTGCTACAGCTTTGCTTTTAGAGAACTTCCAAAAGATGCCAAAAGGAAGCAGGATCCTTCCTCCTGGGACCATCTTGCGTGACAATGTGTACTTCAGGAATTAAAATAGAAGCTTTGTTTATTGTAAACTAAAAACCAGCCAAAAGGAAGTAGTGCCTTTGTACTGTGACTTTTCTGGGTCATAAAATACTCTTCCTTATTCATTACTAGGAGGCATTTCTGTTGTTAGTCTTGAGGAATTACGTAGCTATCCTCCAAAATATATTTCTGGCCTTTAATTAAGGAGGAGCAAGTTCATTATTTTATCTTTGCTGAAATTTTATTTCAAATTTTCCTTTCCATTATTTCATTTTTCTCCTCTTTTTCCTTCCTGTGTTTATATATATATATATGTGTGTGTGTGTAGCATGGTGTCAATCAAAGGATGTCATATGCTCAGAAGAATATATGGCATATATTCTTGAATATACTCTTGTGATGGAATATCAAGATGTAGCCCAGAGATGGCAAACTGGAAATTTTCAGACAAAAACTACCCTATATTGTTTAATCCTTAAAAAAAAAAAAAAAAAAAATATATATATATATATATATATACACACACATATATATAAACACATACATATCTATATCATATAGATAGTAAGGACTATCAAATAAAATATAAACTGATAAATTCATTTTCAAGTGTTTAAATGAGGTCCCCACATGTGCATATAAACCTATGTAGGCAAAGATTCAGACTATTTATATAGTCTTATGGTTAGATTCTTCATCGTTGAGTCAATAAATAAAGAAACTTATATACAAAGAAACCAGAAAAACTGTCAAGGGTACACAGTAGCACCTAGGCAGTTGCAGAGCCAGGAAGGGATCATAGGAGGCCTCTCTGCCTGACCTATTTAGTTATTTCTCTACACTTTAGAGCCATGATAACGCCCAACCTTTCTTGGAAAGCACCACATTTTTCAGGCTATGTTTCTTTTGGAGATGTTCTAGAGACAACAACATCATTAAAATTTGAGGCACAGTGTCTATCTGGTTGCTATTAATGTTTTGGAAACTCCAAATGAAACGCTGCTAGTTAGCAACTAGAGGTGTTGCTCAAACAATAGTTTCCTAGCCAACATGAAAGCTGGATGTACCCAGATGACTTCACTCTCAAGCACTGGAATTTGGGGACATGGAAGTAAAGGTTGACTAATTATGGTATTGACCACAGTAAAGTTTTGTATATATGACACAAAACTCATATATTAAGTTATGACATGCCAGAGACAGCCATTCCACATGACATTACCAACTTCATAATCCAAAACAATTTCGTTCCAAAGCACTAAACCATTAGAGATCGTGATAATCTATTGACTAATTAATCTATCTCAAAACCTCTCTTGCACTCCATTTTACAAACTGAGAATATACTTCAGGCATGAAAACACAGGACAGCATTCAGATATGAGTTACTGAAATAGTTATAAAGGAAATCTCCCTGCACACCATAGAAGTTATGTTGACATGGAAGACTATCTCCCCATCAGTCTGAGTAAACTATTACATAACAGCTAAGCTATAATAAAATCCTGATTCCAAATCAAATAAGTCTCCCAGACTTCTAAAATGAGTCACCAACAGCTTTATAAACATACAAAATACTTGACAAGGAAGTCTCTGATAATTTTTTGGTAATTACGTCTGCAAATTGTTCCTTGCTGACATCACCTTCAGAAATGGTTTCCCATAAGCTTGCATTGCCTCTTCACATCTGTTCATTAATCACTAATGCTTTGAATATTTCTATTGTTATTAGGTAATTCTCAGGGTTTACATGTCTCCTCAGTGGAATTTTTAATTAGTAGAATCAGAGTGATCAAAGCTGTTATAATCACGGTATCAGGTTTCTTGTGGTATTTCTTAGTGTAGATTCACAATGTTGACATACCTTATCCTAAAATCATATTTCACAAACAAAGATGACATAACTTTAAAATATCTTGGGAAAATGCGAGGAAGAGAGAGGGAGCTGGGTTGAAGGGTCACTGAGTTGACATACTTTGTGTTTAAAGACATTTCAAAGCACTGGCGTCATCTCTCTTTGTGTTGGACGTGAGATTTAGAGTCCTGCTCTGACATGTGATTCACAGGCCAGCTCTGAGCCAAATACAAGTGTCAGATGCTAGGCGCTGCATACTGTATTGTCTGGCAATGAGTGTAAGAGAGAGTTAGAGTTATGCAAAGCAGTCCTGCTGATCTAGAGTAAAGAAAGAGCAGTAAGAGCCTAGGTACAGGGGTTCGTTCCAGGAGGGAGGGCAACAGGACAATTTAAATCTAAGACCTGGGAAAGTAGTTGGGAACAAGAGGACTCTTTGGCCTAAACTAGGCCATTATAATGGATGTGACCCAGAATAAACTAAGTCCTTGATCTCTCTGTAACTGTACTTATGCAGTGATAAACACTGGCTCCTTGGAAGCCTGAGAAAGTATAATATTTAGAGGAGTGCAAAATGTGTCTACATGGAATTTGAATTTCTCCCTAAATGACCTGCCAGGTTGGCATGCCAGAAGCTTGCCACTGGAATGCCACTGGAATGAAGATGGTTGAACAACCAAAGGCATAAGCATAGTACTTCCTGTTGAAAACAAAATTGTTCTCAGGCCTGAAGCCTTCAGTTTAATACTTAGAATAAATATGGGAAAAGGGAAGTTCAGCAGGTCAGGTTTAGGTTAATCCAAAAGAAAATCTTGCTATCACTAGAGCTATCTAACATTGTAATGGGTTAACAAACAAAACAGCAAGTATTTTACAACAAGAAGTTTTCCAATAGAAGTTGTGTATAAATGTCATATAAGTTATCCATTCATTAATCTATTCACTTATGACACATTATTAATGCAGTGCCTATTAAGCATATGTTACTGGGAATGCAAAGATTAATCAAATATAATCCTCAACATCCAGGAGTTGAAAAAAACGAAGGATGAGACATACCCTAAGACAGAAAATTAACACATAATATAGTCAGTGATTAGCTGACAGCATGAACCAGGTTTGGGCCATACATAAGACTTGCCTTCAGAAGAAGCTGGAGAAATACACTCTATTATTCCACTGGGTCTCTGAGTGCTCTTCGTTTTATAAAAAGAACATATCTTCAGATCAATTGGCCATGTTACTAGAAAAGAAAATGATGTCCTCCCTTTTAACTTAAAGAGAGGCTGCAAGTTGGAATACTTGGAATAGAATAGTAAATACAAGCAATGCTGTTGAATGAAAGTAAATCAGCTGAAGGAAAAGATAAAGGAAAAATAAAGTATGGCCCTTGGGAATCAAACTTTCTATGGCAAAAGTTCTCTTTCCCCTTTCTTCTGACACAGGAAGTAAATGCCTTCTCATCACCCTAATTATAAGTCTCTTCTGACTTCAGAAACCTGCACTAACAGGAAAATGCATGCATTTGTGCACACACACACACACACACACCCCACACAGAATCTGTTGCCATAAGCCAACCATTTAAACCACTATATTTAAAAATTAGTAGCCTCATAACCTATTCCAGAGGATTTGAAAATGGCTTTTGGACTCCAATAAATATTAGTAGAAAATATTTATGCTGAAATACAATGAAAACCAACTATTTATTTCATATAGGCAAACCAAAAGATGAGAACCACGAACTGTTGGCATGAATTCCAAGCAACTATGAAGAATATAAAAGGTGACAGAAGCTTGGAGAAAAAAGAATGTGGTTCCAAATCAAGCACACCATGAAGTTCACTGAATTAAGCAAGAAATAGTAACTTGTTTCCTGTTCTGACAGCTGAGAACTTGGACTGTCTGAAAAGGAAGGACAGTTGACAAGGTGAGTCATGATGTCCTTGTGGAGAAGATGAAGAAATGTGGGCTGAAATGACCAGTTGGTTGGTGACTTTGCAACTGGCAGAATGTCTGTGACCTAAGTGAAAGGAAGATGGAGGGCCCTTAACCTCTTCATATCTCCTGTCAGGGTAGGTATTCATCACAGAACTAAATGCAAATGCTAATGGGGTGTCATTTACACACCTGGATAAAAAACAGAGAGGGATACCTGATTACCAACAGTTATTTGACACAATTCAGTCTCTCTGAAGCAACAGGTAGAATAGCTCTAAATAGAAAATTCTGTAGCTGATCTAGAAATTCCCAGGTCAAAAGCAAAGAATGAGGAAATGAGGTTTAAGAAGAGAATACTTGAAAGCAACCGGAGTCATCATCACAATATACCACCATTCTGAAAGCCAATGTGAAATTTTCAGTGGTATTAAAAGTGTGGTTCAGAAGGTAGAAGACTCAGAGTAGAAGACTCAGAGTAGGAACTGAAAACATAACAGATTTCAGCACAAAACAAGGAAGAAATCACTAACATCTAGAACTCTTTAAAAGGTAGCAGGTTTCTGGAGGAAGGTCAGAGGATGTTAGAGTGAATTATTCCTTTGTGACTAGATAGAGCTGTGGTGTCCAATACAGCAACTACTAACCACATGTGACTTGTGGGCATCTGAAGTGGGACTAGCCCAGATCAAGATGTTTTATAACACACTGTGAATTTTGAAGATTTGGTAAGAACAAAAAGGGATATAAAGTATCTCATTAGTAATTTTTACAATAATTGCATAATAATATTATTATGAGTAAATAGTTGAAGTAATAATAGTTTTGACATGTTAAGTTAAATAGAATATGGTATTAAAATTAATTTCATATGTTTCTTATTCTTTTTAAAGATGACTACTATAAAATGTAAATTTACATATGTGGCTTGCATTTTTGGCTCACATTATATCTGTAATGGATAACAGTGGTCTATGTAGTAAAAGGCTAAACAAGGAGGAATAGTCCGGAGGGGGCTATTGGATAAGGACTGAGCTCAATCTCCACGTCTTCTTCAGATTTTATGCTGTCAATTAAAGAACTGCCAATAGAAACTGCAAAATAACCAGTAATTTCATTGTTAGATGCAAATGCCTTCTAGCAACTAGCATTTGTTGGTTTAAGAGTCCTGTTCAAGTTCAGACCATTTGTGGAAGAAGTTAAATAGCAATGACTCATTACACAAGTGTCTTTGGACTCACGGCATTTTCTAACAAGACCTTCGTGTTGATCAGTCATCATGTTGACATCTGTTCAGACAGAATGTTAAACTCACAAATCATTCATTAGCCTTTAAAATAGGCACTTAGAATAGTTGTATCCAAGAATTTTCTATTTCTTGGTTTCTACAGTATCCTATAAATATGATCCTTAATAGTTTGATGGTTGAATGGAAAATAGTTTCAAAGAAGAACAACACAACATAGCCTCAAGTAACTTTTTCCTATGTTAAGGAAAACTGAGGTGGCAAATATAGTGTATGTTCATGAAATCCTTATAAATGACCTGGATGGACTGGAGGCTCTTTGTATCTCAAAATTAAATTTTTTTGTCTCTTTAACTATGTTATTATAATCACTTTGAAATCAGTATGCAAATCCCTTATATATGAAGTTGAGCTTTATGTATGTAAATGAAGAGAGATGTTAGGGATTATATAGATGCTTGATGCATGTAGAGATTATAGGAAAGTTCACTATTTGGGGGAAGGAGGTTCATTTTCAGAGAGAAGTAGAATTTTTAGATAAGCCCTGAAGCAATATAGGAAGATACCCTATATCTTCATATCACCACAAATTCTAACTCTAACCTCCTCCCTCCAGAAATCAACAAGCACCTCAAAGAGTTTATAATCAAGCTAAGGCATTCACAATCACATTTCATAATGACTATTAGAGCTGGACACCATTCTTGGCTTCTTAAAGTCTACCTATGTATATTACTTCTTAGGTATCTTGTTTAATTACAAGAGTATTAGTATTTCATGGGGCAGGGGAGAGGGTAAGAATGGGTAAGGGGAGAGGATGGAAATGTTCTGCATCTCAGTGGTCATGATCCCTGATGATCCAGAAATTCTGACAAAATTTCAGGATTTCAAGGCTCTGAAGAGACTTCTTATGTAACTGTTATCCCTATTCCCTTATATACATTTTCTTTGATAGAAAGGTAATGATGGGCACTTAAAAGTTAAATGGCACAAGTAATCAAGAATAGCCATGGGATGATGTAAAAGCATCTCATGTCAGACTAGGGAAGGCACAGAAATGTTCTACCTCGTGGATCATAGATAAAAATAGCTACCATCTGCTGGTGCCAGGTACTTTTCATGATTCTCTCATTTAATACTCACAGCCAATTTATGAGATGGGTGCTACATTATTCCTATTTAATACATGAGGAATCCTAGGCAGGAGAGGTTTTGCCACTTGTCAAAGGCTACAGTCATTGGGGCTGGAACTCCGCTTCGCATGTTGATCAGATTCCAAAGTCTAATCTCTTAACCATTGTGTGGTGCTGATTGAACTGGAGCTGTCTGTGATGAGTCTCTGCTTAGCTCCTGGTAAACTGAAAAAGAGTTCCTTACTGTGAGGTACAAGTGGGAGCTTCCTGAAGAACAGGAAGAGGGAGGATGAACTTCTAAGACAGAGCTTGGTGTGCCCCTGTGTCATTCAGTGGCCCTTAGGGAACTCTGTCCCTAGCAAGTCTTGATGATACAGGACCTTGCTCTAAAACATTGATTTTCAGCCTTTTTTGTCTCACAGCACATTTGAACCTATAGTTAAACTTACACAGCACACTTAAATTATATTGATTAAAAAAAAAAGAATAAAAGAGAAAGAAAATACTTACTGTGCTTTGAACTTCTTTGTTTGTTTAACAGGCTCTAGCCAGGTTTGAACCGTCACCCCGAGTGCATGGGGGCTGGTGCTCTAACCATTGAGGTACAGGCACCCACCCAGGCTAAGTGGAGGAGCCAGGGTTTGGACCCAGGACCTCATACGTGCCAAGCACGTGCTCTACCACTAAGCTACATATTCCAGAACTTCTTTTTAAAATAATTCAATTAATGATGTTTAAAAATTTTCTCAGCACACTGGTAGAAAATCACTGCTCTAAAGAATTTCATACATCTCATAGTTGTATGCTTCACTTAGTATGGAAACTAAGAAAAAAAATACACTAAAAAATCTACAATTAGAGTTAATTTAAGTATTATAGGTGGTCAATTTCCATAACAATCCACTCCTTAACTCTCACCAGAAACAAGTAACCAATGCCTCTTATTTTTCACTGAAACTTGTCTCTCCTGTACCCTTAATCATTAGGTTGTGCCAATGGAATTTTTACAAATTAAAATGCTTTATGAACTTGTTCTCTTTGTTTTCTGATCCCAGTTCAGCTACAAAATAAAGGACTCTAAGTCACAATCAGAGGCCAAGAAAAAATAATTGCATGCAATTCATTATCATTAAATCTTATATGCCTTATTCTAATGATGTTGGATCAGAAATACTATCTGTAGGTAAAAGAAGCAAATTTAAAAAACAATGAAAGCATATCTCTCAAAGGGGCAAGCAGGAAATATTCTGGAAAGGTGAGTTACATTAGAAATGTCTGCAGACTGTTACAAAACCCAAAAGCATTGCCCATGTTATATAAAGCACAGTTACAGGCATTATTATTATTATTTATTTTTTATTTTTTTGAAACAGAGTCTCACTATGTCACCCTTGGTGGAGTGCTACGGTGTCACAGCTCACAGCAACCTCAAATTCCTGGGCTTAAGCGATTCTCTTGACTCAGCCTCCCAAGTCCTGGGACTACAGATGCCCACCACAACACTGGCTGTATTTTGGTTGCAGTGGTCATTGTTGTTTGGCAAGCCCGGGTGGGGTTTGAACCTGCCAGGTCCGGTGTATATGGCTGGTGCCCTAGCTGCTGAGCTACAGGCGCTGAGCCTGTTCCAGGCTTTATTAGGGGGGAAATGCAAAAAAAAAAAAGCCAGGAGGAACGTAAGGAAGGATTAAAGGCAGGAAGGCTCAATCAGTAGATGCTTGAAAGTAAAGCGAACATACTTTTGACCTTTGAAGAGTTCATCTTTGCTTAGCCTTTACTACCCAGTTTCTCTGAAACCATCAGATAATAGAAGTTGTGTTAAATACTAAACTCTCTCTGTTGCTAACTTAGCTAGTGGTTAAAAAGGAGAGAAGGTAAATAAGGATTACTCGGCTCAGATTCATCTTCATCAGTAAAATAATGACTCAAATTACAGGGCCTAGAAAAGGACAATTTAAATAAGAATTGCCACTTGCTTCAGAGGAAGAACAAAGTAGCTAGGACATTCAGGGAATAGGACATTCAGTGAATAGTACAATGCAAATGATAGATGTCTGAATTAATTTAACTGAGTTAAATTTTGTGCCTGCCCTCAACAGCAAAAAATAGCAATCTAACAATGCAGCCAGCTGTTAATAAAGTACTATTTAGAAAAAGAAAACAAACCCAGGTTTAATATTGTATAAAGGCAATGGCCTCATTAAATGTGCATCAAAATGATGCATAATCAGTACCATTATTATTATTTATTAATAACAGTAGTGTGGAATCCAATTTCACAGTGGCTGAGGTCAGCCTTAAATGGATGACTCACACACATGGCTGATCTACATAAATAGCATGTGCTAAGATTACCATCTGGTATAACAATCTACATCACAAGACTCCACATTTCCTGTTACCCAGGGTAAGTAAATTTCAAGCATGAGGGAAAATTTGAGCAAATTTCTCCAAGTACCTTTACTGAGAGACGAATGTGGCTTACACAGAGAGGAGGGGATGGAAAATTATGAGGTAAAGGTTATTCTCCCTTTCATCTCCCCCTGACTTCCTCTTCACAGGAGAAGAGAAATACCACCTTTGCAATTCTGGCTCATATCATTTATAAAATCAAATTTGCCTCATAATTCTCCAACACAGGCACTCCAGGCATACTATAAGACATATATTTGAAACAACATTAAAAACAGGTGGTATATATTTGAAACTCTTTTTTTCCCTTTCCTTGTATTATACTTTCACTTCTTGTTCTATCCCTATTCTTTTTTTTTTTTTTTCTTGCATGAAGACATCAGCATGTATCACAAAACGACACAAGGTCCCTAAATCTTATTTTGGTGTTTTGTATTTCCAATAAAGACGTGTACATCTGATATCATTCTCATACAAAGCTAATTTTGACTCACTTTAAAGAGTTTTCTATCCAGAAAGGTGATATTACTGCCATAACGAGGACTACGGCCCTGAGAGGTGGGTATTTTGATACCTTCCTGCATGAGGCCCCCGGGGCAAGATCTCATCATGGCGCTCTCTTTCTGAGGGCTCCCCTAGGTCTACCAACCTCTGAGTCCTCAGAGGGTGTTTTAGAGCTTCAGGCAAGCCAGCATCTCCACTGTTGGTCTGGTTCTCAGATTCCTTTTCATTTTTGTTGTTGTTCTGCAGCAGACCTGGAACTGAATGCTACTCTTTTTTATTTTTCTTTCTTTCTTCAACTTTTTGTAAATTGGTGGTTTTGCAATTCAGTTTATAAAAAACAATCTATATTATAAAATTCAGATTATAATTCAGCTGAGTAATGAACCTCTCTCTTTTTTCTGTTTGCTATTTGTAAGAAAGACTATTGTATTATACAAATTAAAAGTATAAACGAAAAGGAGATTTAATATATCTAAGAAGGATTGCTTACAGCATCCTTTGCTTATGAACAGTGCCTATGTTTATTACTAATAATACAAATCCCTGGCTGAGCATGGTATTACTAATAATACAAATCCCTGGCTGAGTTGTACTCCTAGCACTCTGGAAGGCCAAGGTAGGTGGATTGCTTGAGCTCATGAGTCTGAGACCAGCCTAAGCAGGAGCAAGACCCCATCTGTCATGGTGGGGGGTACCAGTAGTCCCAGCTGCTCAAAAGCTTGAGGCCAGAGGATCATTGAGTCTGAGTTTGAGATTGCTGTGAGCCATTATGTCGCAGCATTCTACCTGGGGCAACAAAGTAAGACTGTGTCTCAAAAAAAAAAAAAAAGAAGAAGAAAATAATACAAATCCCTTTACACAATACTTTATAGCAGGGATCAACACATTCTTTCTGAAAAAAGTCACATAGTAACTATTTTAGGCTTTGTAAACCAAGAGAATATTAATATTGATATACTAGAGAATATCACATAGGAACTTATATAGTAAAGAGAAGATAAATTTTCACAAAATTTTTATTAACAAAATTCAAGATATGATAATCATAATTGAGTACAATTTTTTAAAATACAGACCTGCTAATGAGAAGAAAGGCATTCTTTTAGGGAGGATATTATGATAACATTCTTTACATTTGGGGTTCAAAGTGAGAGTTCCTTATTAGCAAACTGGTGTTAAGTGTTCATCTACATCATTCTCAGCTCAGTAGCTGTACAAAACTTGGAAACAAACTGGATTTGGCCTGTGGGCCATGGTTTGCCAACCTATTTTATAGTCTTGGGTGCTTTCAAATAAGTAAAGTGTTCTTATATCTGCTGTCTTTCATTCATGCTTCATAAGAACTCTAAAAGAACACTGGTTAGGTACATTATTCCCACATTATAGGTGAAGGACTTAAAAATTCCACAAATGAAGTGGATTCCTGAAGGAATACAGCTAGTAAATGCTGAAACTAGGACTTGAATTTGGACTTCTTAACTCTTCAACACATTCCAGTTTCGGGAATATACTAAGTCTCCGTTTTCCTCTGATTCACCAAGGTAAATATTAAACTTTTGTGATATCCCAAGATAATATTGATATTACCCAAAGTATTTTGGAGTCTCACTTTTTGTAATATCTATCAGAATATCTTCAAAAGTAGTACATCTTTATCCATAGACAATAGATTGGGCCCTTAGAAATAGCCCCAAATCCTTTGATGCCAAGTCTCATAACAAAAACAACATTCAGCTCTAAAACAAAGAGACTTTTTTCCTGCATAGCCCTCAAAACCAATTTTGGAGACAATGTCCAAGCAGAAACACCCCTCAAAAATATTTTGAAAGCAAATTTTCATTGGATAAATGAATAGACTGCCAGTTGACTAATCTTTATAAAATTTTAGAATTTAGGAAGTTTGGAAATAAATCTTTCCAACTTCCCTCATTTATAGAAGAAGAAAGAAACAAACTTAGAAAGATTACTTCCAAGAACAGTATTCACTTGAGTCATAAAACCTAACATTTGGTTTTAAAAAACCCTGTCAGCAATAATAAACAATAATCAATTGTTTTCTTACATATATCTTGTGAATTACATGGGGTATAGTGACATTAAACTAGCAATGGTAAGATCTGTACCATACAAAGATTGGTTAAATTTGGGCTTTTTAGGTCAAGCTACTGGTTCAGATGACTTCTCAAAATCTCTTCCAGTCTCCAAATTCAATGATGCTATGCAAAATCAGCTGGTCTCAGGGTCAACTTTTATAAATAGTAGTAACAATTTACTACTTCCTACATGCTTGTGGTCCCCAATCCCTTAGCCATGGATTGATACTAGTTCATGGCCTATTAGGAATTGGTCTGCATAGCAGGAGGTAAGTGACAGGCAAATAAATGAAGCTTCATCTGTCATTGACTTCCGTACTCCTACATGGGACCATCTAGTTGCAGGAAAACAAGTTGAGGGCTCCCACTGATTTTTCACTATGGTGAGTTATATTCTTATTATATATTACAGTGTAATAATAATAATAGAAATAAAATATGCAATAAATGTAATGCACTTGAATCATCCCTAAACCATCTTTCCTGGCCCTGATCCAGGGAAAAATTGTCTTTCATGAAACCAGTCCCTGCTACCAAAAAGGTTGGAGCCTGCTATGATACAGAGTATTAGCTCCTAGCTCATATAATCCTTCTAACAGTTCCATATGGTAGTTAATAGCATCCCTATCTTATAAATGAGGAAACTTAGGCTTAAGATCAAGTTTATAGTAGAGGCAGATACTGGATTCCAACTTGATCGGTTAGTTAGGAGTCAATCAGAGGAAATCACTAAGCGTGATCTATATTTGACTTCACACAGTCATAAGAACTGGTGGAACTGTGTATGTAGTGTTGTTGCTTTTGCAATTTGGTGCTGGGCCTGAAGTCAACAGGGCAGGCAGTTAGGAAAGAAAGATGGACCTGAAGTGGAGATGAGCAGGGACAAATGAAATCTGTGAAGTAAGCTATAATCTATAAGGATGAACTAGAACCAGAGCTAGTCTCTCTCCTTAAAGCCTCCGACTCTGATGACGCATATAGCCTACACATTTTGCCACAGTGCTGCACATGGGATTCTCAACTCCCAGTTTAATGTAATCATTGCTGTGTCCACTCCCTCGGGAAGTAAGATCTCTAGACCAACAGAGCAGGGTCAGGAAGCAAAAATTCTACTAGCTTGTTGTTAGAGGTGATACTAAGATAAATTCATAGAATGGTAAATCCTACCTATGGGAGAAAGAATATCATTTTTCAGTCAGTGATTTAGAGCAGATAAAGCATCTTGGAGGATATTACTTCATTCTTCCATGTTATTCATATCCAGTTGGTGCTGTAACCCAGTTTGCAAAAGCATATTCCACAGTTCTATCAGGCCAACTGTTTTGAGTGATAAGGAACCTAGAAAGACCAGTGAATTCCATGAGTATGAGTCCATTGCTTCAACTAATTTGCTATAGAATGAGTTGCTTTGGCAAAAGCAGTATGTAGCGATGATAACATTCTGCAAGTCTATTGATAGTAGTATAGCAGAGTCACTACAGGTGATTAAGGCAAACCTACCTTTAGAGTCTCTTATTGGATAGCAAAGTGCTAGTGCTCTGACCTGATGGACTGTACCCAATGTAATCAACCTGCCACCCAGTAACTAGTTAAATCCACCAGGTAGTAGTGTCAGACCGAAGGCTTGGTGTTGTTCTCTGCTGTTGACAGGACAGATCCTTAGCAGTGGCTGAAGCCAAATCAGCCTTAATGAGAGAAAAGTCTTACGAAGTAGAAAAGTCAGCCTGTGTGTACAAGTAATTTCCACCCTTGTTTCTGTGCTCTCTTTGTTCACAGAGGCCCTCGGACAAGGACACCGGTAGCTGGAGAGAGAAACTGAGTGCTGTCAGTGAAACAGATCATTAAGATCTCCCTCTGATTAGATTGTCCTTGGCTGCACATTCAGGGAGGTTCATCCACAAACTTCTCCCCCAGACCTGTCACTAATTTTCTAACAGGGCTCCTTCTAAGTCCCCGATCATCCAAGTAAACCAATAAGCACAGTCTGTGAATCACTGTATATCCATACCTTGTGCCCTCTGTCCTTTCTAGAAAAAGGAAGAGCCAGTTGCACTGCTTGAGTGCTGCCCACAAGTAGTCGTTTTCCTTACCACTGTCCTTAGGGTCACCCCAAATTCGGGCAATAATGTTATTGCCATATCCTTTGGGGTGTTGATAATATATCATAAAGAGCTGTCTATAAACCAGACTCAAATGATTGCTTCTTCAGTGAACTGATAACCAGGAGCCCCCCATGAGGCCACATTTGTGTTGAGAAAAAACAAACAAACACATAGCAGGAGAATGGCCCATGACAGCTGTGCCGTTGTATGGGCAATCTACTCTTGCCTTCAAGACCTGCTTTAAACTCGCTCTCATTCATACCAATTCCACTTTCATAATGAAGCACTTCTATGCAACCACAATTTTCATGAGCCAAATATGAGTGTCTCCATAACCCATGATCTTAACTATCGTGCTACACTGCTACTGGAATTCATAACAAACAGAAGCCAATATATTTAATACAGAAGGAAGATTAGATGATTCTCATTCTTTCCAACATCACTGCAAACATTTTATTGTGTTAATTCTCCTGATTTCAAATATAAAGCAAACTTAATGGAAGCACTATGCCCAAGCAGCCCCTAAGAATATAACAATGAGGGATGCCTGAGTCATACTCTTGGGGATAATGATCTGGGACTGGTAATTAACTATCCAGGAGAAAAGATCTCCCAAATTACATATAATTTAAATTCTAAAAGATTAACTTAAAATATTTTTAAGTTAAAAGAGTGGGTGCTTCCCCAATTTTTTGTTAATGATGTATTCGCATTGCAAAAGAACAAAGTCTCCAGCCTCAACTTAACTCTTCTTAGGCTTTCTGGAAATAAAACTTTACATAACCTATGGTTTTTGCTCAAAAAATATATAAATATTCTACCATCAACCTCAAATCATTCTGCATCATATTTTGACAAATGTTAGAAGCCATAGCTATTTGATAAGCTGGGTTGCCCCCCCTGGGAAGGTTTTAATTAGATTCAGGCAGATTTGATCCCTGAATTTATAAAGAGACAGAAAAATGAAAGGAGAGAGAGAAGCATTTCTTTTGTAAAACATGGGAGAAAAAAAGAATTTATAGTAAGGAAACAGAGTGCACGTACGATATTGAAAAAACTCCCTGTGATGGTAATGTAGTTACTTCATCCATCATGGACCAAAGGAAGACCCCACATAAGTTGAAAGGTGGTGTGTCTATGCATAAAAAGACACTAGACCTATTAACATTGTAAAAATTAGTCTGTGGATCACTGTACTTCTATAGCTCTCACCCTCTGTCCTTTCAAGGAAAAGGAACAGCCAGGTGCACTGCTTGGGTGCTTCCCACAAGTAGACTTTTTCCTTACCAATGTCTTTAGTGGGGCACAGACATAAGACCTGTCAACATAATAATAACAAAGAGTGATTTTCTCCTAAAAAGTTATCCAAATATTGCATTTACAAATACATTGAAAGTGGAGTGACATGCCCCTGAACTTTTCCTTCTAGTACACAAGACTTTTACTCTCTGGACTTCACAATGGTGGCTGTAGCCTGCAAATCTTGGCACTACTACCTAAACTTTGGCAATTTGGGATTTCTCTAGTTTTTCTTGTGGTGAATGTCCCACCCTGGCTACTAATTGACATAAATAGAAAATGAAGTTGAAAATGCAGTCTCTGTCAAGGTTAAAAAAAGAAAAAAGGAAGTGGTGACAAGGATAATCCAAGAACTGCAGTTACTGTCAAATGCAAGGATAATCTAAGAATTGCAGTTAAGCCAAAGAGCATTAAGGCTTGGCTTTAGAACAGATCATCAAATTTAGGCAGCCTTCTTTTTGAACTCTAACAAATACTAAAATGAGTCTATGCCCTGGAGATATCCACCAACGTATAGTGCTGGGAGGCCAGACTGCATTTAACATTTTTCTTCAGTTGAGGTACAAAATGGACAATCCACATTGATTAATGGAAACTTGATTATATATGGTGAGTACTGAGAAATGCCAGCGTGGTGAGGAAAGGGAAGAAGAGATGAAGAAGAAGGCACATTTCCCATGGATCCAGGCCTTTGTGGCCTACAATCAGAGCCTTAATTCTCCTCCCCACACACTGTAGAGGATGCTTACAATAGTCATAGGTCACAACATGAAATCCTTTATTCCCACGGCAAATAGCATTTGAAAATGAAGCTCCATGCAATTAAGGTTTGCTGGGAATTGTTTTTTTCTTTTCACATATGGCAATATTTATCTTCAAAGTCCTCCTCTTTGGCCTACGGGATCGTTTATACAGCAGCTGGTCTTGTGTGGCCTAATTGTGAGATGATTTGTTGTGTGATTCAGTAGCATTGTTTATTTGTACAGTGGTTCAGTGGAATTTATAAGCTGCATAATATTGTTCTAGACTGCTTTATTTTCAGTAAGAAGACACATTTTCTCCAGCATTCATGATTGGGATCAAAATAAGGTGGAGTACTCGAGACATTTTCATCATCCCAAATTCCTCTGTTAATTAATGACATTAAACAAGAAATGCTGGCAATTAAAGGAAGAGATGGAAGCAGAATGTAGGATGAGAACTAGAGTGACGAATCAAGTTGAAATCAGTCTTTGTTTTGCACACAAGAGCTTGTTAACAAATGCTCAAATGTAACTAACACAAGCTGCAAGGTATTTCTAATTAGTCCTTGTTATTCTCAGGAAAATGGAATCAAATCATGGAGTCTTTTAGAAAAGATCTCTTTTGCTATTCTTGGTCTGTCCCTGAGAAACCCTCAGTAAATGGTCCCAGTTACTTGTCACATGTTCTTCAATGATGAAATGTCTCCAGTGGTGCCAGGCCTATAAAAAGTTCTAAAAGCAATTTGACCTTCCCACTTCGTTTCCTTTATTAAAAAGAAGCTGCATGTGGGTTTTTTTGTTTATTTGTTTGTTTCCAATAAGAATAATTTTAAATGAAGTATAAATGGATTTTTTAAAGGACTTAGGAGATTTAAAAAAAAAGTGATAATTCCAGGATCTGAAATGGGACTTGAAATCTTATAATATTTAAAATATGTTGAAGCTAGAAAGAATGGATTGGGGCAAAATAGGAGGTCACAGGATCAGGCAGTTTCCAACAAGGCATTCGTTTGGTGAATGAGTCCACACATCAGGGTCTGACTCTCATTCTAGCCAATAGACCTTATCAATAAAGCCAGAAATTGTCAGTATCTTGTGGAGACACACTATAAATTAACAAGAGATTAATGTGCAAACAATAAAGTCAATTTATGAATTTATTATGGGGAATATCTATGTTCTGTGCCTTGAATGCTTGATCCTCCTAGCTAAGGCATCCTTTTGTGTACTAATAGAAATGTTCCCATCTTCTCAGCTGGGAAGCTGGGTTATTAATCTGAATGTTATTTGGTTGGCATGGAACTAAAACAAATAGAAGGGAAATGTCTTGAGGATCATGTCATCTGAGTGAAGATAGGATTCAATAATATTTCCATCTTCTCACAGGGGACAACATTCTACAGATACCTGTATCCCCTAATTCAGCCATTTCAATCCACCAACTATGATGGAATATAAGTTATTTATTCTATTACTTTTATTCTTTTTTTCTGTACTGCATGGTTTTATTTAAGCACTAAGATTACTGTTAACTAACTTTAAATGAATATTTCTATGGCCTCCTGAAGACATGCTGTCCACTTCCATTGTATGCTTAATTTCTTTAAATTTCTAAGACCATCCTCTTTTATCCCAGCTCTAAGTTTCTTGGGAAAGTCTTACCATCCCCTGGATATACTATCATCAAACTTCAAAATTCCATCGTTCTGTGAAGATACATTCGTTTATCTGGAATAGATTGAGGATATGCTAAGGGCCGAGCCCTGGTTTGGGTACACTTAAGGGCATCAAAAGTAAGAGAGGATTAGCCCTGCTTTCAGGAAACTTCAGATTCACTTAGGGAGATGCTCTGTATATACACAAATCCACAAGAGTAACACAGTGCAGGACATAACTTACTAATAAATACCTAGTAGAGTCAAAGGAGGGAGCAAATAAATTATTCAGAGAAAACTTAATGGGAAAAGTGAATTCAGGAGGAAAGCGGGGCACAGCCCATCTTAAGTGAGGGCAGCATTCCTCAATCTAGGCACTGTTGACATTGTGGGTCATGTAATACTTCATCGTGGGGACCTTTTCCATGAGTTACAGGGTGTCTAGCAGCATCCCCAGACTCTTCCCGACATGCCAATGTCCCTTCCCTTCCCACCAACCCAAAAGTCCCCAGACATTGTCAACTATCTCCTGGGAAGCAAAATCAATGCAGGTAAGGTGACTGCATTCATCTAAGTTAATGACTCAATTGATCCTTAGAAATTGGTGAACAGTGCTCAGGGGAGAGGGTAGGGCTGAAGATGCAGAGTGGTGAGCTAGCAACACCAGGATGTGCATAAATAACATCAAGGAGTGGGCGAAGGGAAGGTCTGAGAGGAAAGGAGGACTTGGGACTGGATAGAACAGAATATACAATTGTGTATAGGATATTTAATTTTTGGACTTAGATTGACATTTCACAAGTGCTTAATATGTTCCCATCATTATTCTAAATCGGTGATTGTTTTCAAACGGATTTTCCTTTGAAAATACTCCAAATAAAGGGAGAAGGTGGTCACATGTGAGTAATTATCTCAGGAGAGATCTAAGTAATACCTGAGAACATCTAAATTTGTCCTACATGAAGAAATATGATTATAGGCAGGCTACCAGAACAAAAGTTCTTGGGGGGCAGTTACCTCCTTAATTTATAACATGATTTTGCTTGAGAACTTGAGATCTAAATTGAGTGCCTGAAATGTACTATTACTAGAGATGAGATTGCAAAATAACAATTACCATAAGCAATGCCATCACCACCATCATATAATCCTTTTCCAGAGTGCTTTTTTTGTCCCAAGAGGGCCACACATGAGCAAAATCTCAACCATCAGCAGCAGCCACTGGTTTTCCCCAAATGCCTAAGGAAACAAGCTAGCTTGGAGGAAGAAATTATCTGTGAGCAGACTTTATTGGTGACCCTAGAGGGGGAAAAAGGAGAAGCCCACTGGCAAAAAGGTCAGCTTCTATGTGTGCTGTAGGAGGTCTATCTATGGTCCATGAAGGGAAGTCTTCCACAGCCTCATTGTCTCCTAGATACATTTTGTAATAATTCTAGCAGGAAGTGAAACGAGCCAGTAAATCATGCAGAAATACATCCTTTAAAAAAAGACAAAAAAAAAAAAAAAAAAAAACCTAGCTGACCTTTCCAACTTGTCCAGATGTACACCGTTTTTTAATTTTGCTTGTTTTTAACTCCCTGTGCAAACAGGTACTGTGTGGAAGTCTGGATGGGTGTCGGCTGGCTCCTTTGGCCTAGAGGAACTCACAGAGGAGGGCAACTTCATCAGAGAAGAAATCGTGATCTATCTGAAACCTTGCTGAGTTCCTTTCAACTCTTATTTTGCTCTTCGCCTGGACTCCAGCGCAGCGGGAGCAGCGGTGTAGAAACAACGCTGATTCAGAAAGTCTGGCTGCCAGACATTCTGCTGGAAATAGAAAGAGGAAAGGGGTTCTGACTGTGTTGAGGGGCAAGCTGGACACAGCTAGGAGCTGTTGTCCTCTTCTGCAGACATGCAGAGAAAGAATCGGAATCCCTTGAGTCAGAAAATAAATAAATAAATAAATCAGCAAAGCAGATTTAAAACAAAAAAACAAAAAACAAATGTTTTAAAAACAAAAAAAAAATTAAATGTTCACTTTCCTCTGATTTCCAGAGTTTTGAGTTAGCTTCCCATTGGAAATGCTACACAGTCTTTCTCTCCACATCCTGCCCCAGTTTCAATCTTTTCTATACAATGACTCTTTTTGTCACAGAGGAATGTTCAGAATAATTTTTATTTTGTTCATTTATTTTATCCATCTAACCCTTTTATTACTCTTCTTCACTATCCATTGCTAGTTGCTTCCCTTTAAAAGAGAATAAACCACTCACATTATGGAAAACACTCAAAGGTCTAAGACCTATTCTTAAATTGATATAAAAGACATTTACTCACCACACCCTTCAGGATTAAGGGGATTAACCTTTGGAACACAGTCTATGTATGCAGACTGGGCATTTTTTTTTTTTTTTTTTTGAGACAGAGCCTCTAGCTGTCACCCTTGGTAGAGTGCTGTGGCATCACAGCTCACAGCAACCTCCAATTCCCGGGCTCAAGCGAGTCTCCTGCCTCCACCTCCCAAGTAGCTGGGACTACAGGTGCCCACCACAACGCCCAGCCATTTTTTGGTTGCAGCCATCATTGTTGTTTGGCAGGCCCAGGCTGGATTCGAACCCACCAGCTTAGGTGTACGTGACTGGCGCCTTAGCCCGTTGAGCCACAGGTGCCGAGCCAGACCCGGCATTTTTAAGAATGGGAAAAACAGGACATATGAACAACAATGGCTCCCAATGAGAGTTATTTTTAGACCTCAGACTCTGAAGAATATAAAGTTACAGACACTGAAATGGTTTCGCTTGTCCTAGTGGGTGTGCCCACTCTCACACCCTTGTCCTGGTCTGTTTGTGCATGCACACTTATGCACACACCTCAGACTTCACTTCCAAAATGTGCTGGGGTGGTTGCAAGTTTTTCTATAGATGTTTAAGTGTTGGATATTTCTCCAAATTTTTGAAGGTATCATGGGAAAATGCCATGGATGTTATCCTGTTACTACTAAGAACCAGTCTCTGAAAAATGGACAGAGAGTCCATTGAAAAGAATGAAAAAAGCTCCCTTACGGATATAGCATATTAAACCCACAATGGAAAAGAAAATAATAACACTAGAGAGTTTAACTCATTTGTGATGATCTCAAGTACTCTGTTGGGAGATGCAAAATTACATATTTATTCCCAAAATGTGAATCTATCTAAACTATGGAGTACATTTCAATGGAGACAAGAGAATCGCCTGAGCCCAGGAGTCAGAGGTTGCTGTGAGCTGTGTGATGCCACGGCACTCTACCGAGGGCAATAAAGTCAGACTCTGTCTCTACAAAAAAAAAAAAAGAAGAAGAAGAAGAAGAACAGCAGCTGCGCAGTTCTGAACCAGTTGGTCTTACCAAAATCGTCTGAGCATGGTTCTGTTCCACGAGAAGAAATGTCATTATGTTAATGATTTAAACCCTCTTAGTTGATACAGTATTTGGGATTTCTTTCAAAATAATCCAGTGAGAGGAGGGGAAATGAATAGAAGGTAGATAAAGTAAAGGATAGATGAGGGCCCTGCAGTACTCCTGGTACTTTTGTGTGTTTGAAGTTTTCCATGATAATAAACTTTTGAAAATTTTATACAGCCATGCATTTATTTTCAATATCAACTCTTTGAGTGGCTCTTTCATAAAGGCACATTTTCTCAGTTTAATTCACACAATGAAAGCACACATACAGCTAGCAACCTAGTTTCGGGGTGTTTTGGAGCAGTGTAACCAACAAGACATCCAGAGGCCCAATCCTGGCTTCCTCGCTCACTCACAGAAATATTTGAAGGAAAATTACTTGATCTTCCTGAGCTCAGCAATTTCATAAGTAAATTGGTGAGAATAACACCACCTTTATAAGGAAGCTAAGATATCTAAAAGGATCCTTAGATGATTAATCATAGGTTTATTTTTTATTTTCCATCAAAACAATGGATGGAATATAAAAACAAAACCCCAGAGTAAGTGCTCACTTAAGCAAGTATTTGACCCTTATATACTAAGCACTGTTGGTGTGCTTTAAACTCTGCTGCGCATGACACAGAACAATCTATGACATTGTTTGAGATGATTCCAAAAGAAGAATGGTAGACAGATATAAATGCATACAACCAGTGGGGAAAAGCCAAAATAAGAATATGTATGCCGAACTCCTGGAGTCCTGGAGAGGACAGTGTGAGCTGAGCCCAGAGGGGTCATCGAGTGGTTAATCAGGCACACAATTAGGGCATCCTACTGACCACAAAGTCCTGCCCCACAGCCTCCCAGGGAATCCATCCAAGCTCCCAGCCAATCCTTTAAAGCCTCCCCTGGCCATATCCTAGGTAACAAACAGACAGGCAGGGAAACGGAGCATACACAGTGGAAGGAAACCAGAACAAATAAACTCTGGCATTTCCACTCATTTCAGGACAGTACATCTGAATTGTTCATAAACAGCAGAACTATTGAAGGGAGCACAGCAGACTGGTGGGTCTCTTTTGAGAGGTTACGGTGGGGGTTCTGGACAGGGGGAGCTATAGCAGGAACACTCCAGAAGCTATTTATTGCCAGCAAGGGGGTTGCTGCAGAGCTGAGTCTCTCGGACATCAGAAGTCTGTCTCTCGCAGGCTCTGGTGTCATTTGGGGGACAAAGAAGACTTGAAAACTGGAAGAGAGAGAAATAACTGGTAGGGAGGGGAGTGCGCTGAAAGAGGCAATGCTCCAAATAACTCGCCCCTCCTATTTTCTATTGGCACTATAAATACCATTCTGAAATGTTACCGTAACTTAAGGAGTCTCTTTTAGGAAGCATTTGGTAGTGAGTCATCCCACAGCTATGCGTAAAGCAGAAGACCCGCTGACTCTGTGAAGCTCCTCAACTGGCTTTTACTGGTTCTATTTTGGAATCCCATTTGGGGGGCAACGAAGGACACGTGCAATTTGCAGACAAGGTCACCTTTGCTGCTATGATCTCACAAATTGCACTTACTCCCCTCTTACCCAGGGGACTCCCAGGACGGGAGGGGAGAGCCAGAAACCTGGACGACAGGGATCCACTTTCAGGAAGAGAAGGCAGGAGCTAAATTTAATGAGCAAAACGTTTTTTAACAAGACCCTTTTCAGATGACAGGAAATAGACCAAGGGGAAGTAAACCCAGGGTTCAAGGCAAGCCACTTGGAATCACAGAATTTTATCCCCAAATATCCTAGATGCACTTTTCGTCTGGTGTCATAGATGCAGCAGGGCCAAGCCGCCATCTTGGCCACCTGCCTAAGTAAGCTCCACGCACTTCCCTTCAGGCCTTCTCCCCCATGCCTCATACTCTGCAGAAAGTCAGCAGCAACCATCAGCGGCCCTCACTGTGCTGACACAATTCTAGCAAAAGTGTAGCATTACCTTTCCCATAGGAAATGCCTTTCGGTTCGTATTGATTCCTTACCAAACCCTGTGACATCAGCAGTGTTTATTAGCCTTGGGTTGTTAGTGCTGTTTAAGGATCCCAAGATTGAAATATAAATTATTTGTCAGTAGAATAATAATGTATGTTTACTACATGAAGATTATAAAGCAAAATATAAGAAAGTAACAGAAATAACTGTTTTCCCACCACTCAGAGATATGAGCTATTAGCCCTTTGGTCCATTTATCTAATGAACTCCTGGAGGGTCAGAGCATGGAGTCCAGCGCCTCCTGCCTGCTTTGATATTCTTACCTCCTTTTCGCAAGACCTATGTGACTTTGGCCCATCTCCTTAACCTTGCATCATCTCATATTCCTCATCTGAAAAATGGGAATTATAATACACTCTATCTCATAGAGTTGTGGTAAGGACTACATTAAACAATAAATGCACTTAGGCTTGACGCCTGGGACTCAAGCGGCTAAGGCGCCAGCCACATACACCTGAGCTAGCGGGTTTGAACCCAGCCCAGCCCGCAAACAACAACGACGGTGCAACCAAAAAATAGCCGAGTGTTGTGGCAGGCACCTGTAGTCCCAGTTACTTGGGAGGCTGAGACAGAGGAATCACTTGAGCTCAGGATTTTGAGGTTACTGTGAGCTGTGAAGCCATGGCTCTCTACCCAGCGTGACAGCTTAAGGCTCTGTCTCAAAAAATAAAATAAAATAAAATAAAATAAATGCACTTAATAACAGTGTCTAATACAGTGAGTGGTAGGGAAGTGCTTGCTCTTCCCAAGGTTCAAGTAGTCTGTACGTGCACTTTTATATCTTATTTATCACCTAAAATTAAAGTAGATGTATTTTTTGCATGATATAAGCAATTCTTCATAGTTTTTTAACTTTTCTGCTTTTTAATGATAAACTGTTAAATATTGTTATAGAAAACTTAAAAAGTACACAAAAGCACAAAAAAGAAAACGACCATGTCACCAAATCTTACAGCCCTAACACCACGACTGTTAAAGTTTTACATGTCTCAGTATTTTTATATGTAGAAATTTTGGCAAAATTTAAAGCAATGATTGTGAGCAAGTAACATTTTACTAAAATATTCTTCTATAACATTTGATCACTTGGTTGATTGAGCCATATAATTTATATACTATAACATTCATCCAATTATAAGTATTCTAAGTTTTAATATATTTATTCTGTTGTACGACCATCACCAAAACACAGCTTTAACACATTTCTGCCTCTCTGATATAACATGATTTTAACCATTATGTAACATTTCCGTACATGGTTATACTGTGTCATATATATTACTTATGCAGTTTATTCAACTAATTCCCCATTGGGCTGCTGGCCCATCACAAGGACACCATTCTGATGACCATATCTAATTCTAACTACTTTTTATTTTCTTCCTAAGGCCCCACCTCCAAATGTCATTAACATATAAATTTGGAAATTAAGTTTTCAGTACATGAAATTTGGAAGACACATTCAAACCATAGCAGGACTCCAAAATACTTAAACTATGTTTGTGGGTTGCTTCCTACATATAGTGAATAGGACTTGCTCCAGACATGAAGTGGTTCATAGATCTGGTAAACAGTAAACGTCGGACAATATTAACACTGTCTGAACAGTTTTGAGTCCAGAACTCTTCCTAGTATATCACTTGAACAGAATATAATCTAAGTCCTAGCCCTTTCCTTCTCTAAAAGCTGTGATTTATTGATACTCTTTTCCACCATGTGCCAGGAGCTATGCAAGCTATAGACAAAATCTGTACTATGTAAAGGTGTATTTTTGTTTCCTTATTTTACAGCCGAAAAAGAAAAAATTCAGCATCTCTACATAAGACCCTGGGACTGCTCACTTCTATGATTGTGTTACTCACTAGGCTCTCATCCCAGGGAAAATATGTGCAGTTAAATTGTGAGGAGAGGAAATACAGACAAAATGCAAGGAAAGAATACACATGAATAAAAATAAAGCAAAACTCTATTCATGAGGACATAGTAATTTGGAAGTGTGACTACTCACATGGACACTGAGCTTTACACTGCCTTCTTTTTCATTGATGTTAATGTTTCTTTCTATTGATTTGTTGTCCTCATCTTGCTTATCTCCAGAAAGAATGCATTGCAACAGTAAGAAAGATAACAGAATAGAGGTTGAGGAACGGAAAGCAGAGGAGTGGAAAGAGGAGAAAATTCTACCCGGCAACTATAAAGTTTAGCTCTAGGCTCACTGACAGCCAAGATAACAATAGATAATCTGTGTATTGTATTCTCATAATTTCATTAAGAAAACTTTCTATTACATTATATTTTATTAGTACCTGACTATAGAGGAATTATTACATGGCCCTATATGTGGGACCACATGGAACATAATACAGACTACATTTTAACTCTTTACCAAAAACACAGATGTTTCTCCAGCAGCCATTGGTCATCTTCAGAGATGTCCAAGTACATAATCATTCACTTTAAAATGGAATAATATTTGTAAAAACAAACTTAAGTCACGCCACATACAACAGATTGTCCTTGATTTAGTAAACTGTAGTTGTTTTACCATAAGTATATGTGGTTTAATGTAGTATTTTATTTTAATGCTTTCCTGCATTAGGGAGAATGTATGAATTCATTCTCCTTGGGGAGAGAACACGAGTCAGAGGAGTGCCAGCATAGGGCGTTAACCATGGTATCAGAGAAGATTTTCTTAAACAAAGGTTGACAAATTGAATTGGAAAGGTGAAGATTGCACTAAGTTTATTAAACAACTTTGAGAATAATTTAAAACTCTGTACGAGCTGTTTAAATACCCCAAACTGACAATTAAAAGCAGCTCTTCTATGTTCTATCTGTATCATTTTTGTATTGATTTCCCCAAACCCCTATTATTTAACTCTAGGATCACTGTACTTTGAATATTTGAAAACATTAACAGTGCTTTCTTTCTTTTTTTTTTTTTTGGAGACAGAGCCTCAAGCTGTCACCCTGGATAGAGTGCAACCTCCAATTCCTGGGCTCAAGCGAGTCTCTTGCCTCCACCTCCCAAGTAGCTGGGACTATAGGCGCCCGCCACAACGCCCGGCTATTTTTTGGTTGCAGCCGTCATTGTTGTTTGGCGGGCCCAGGCTGGATTCGAACCTACCAGCACAGGTGTACGTTGCTGGCGCCTTAGCCCGCTGAGCCACAGGCACCAAGCCTAACAGTGCTTTCTGATCATATTTAGACTTTCTATTCATTCAAATAGTTCCATAAATACATTTCCATCATTTTTGCTACCTAGATACTAAGAGGATAAAAATAGGCCAGTGGCCAGAATCAAGCCCCTAGAACTATGGAAATTTCCACAACCATCACATAACAGGCTTCCTTTTGGAATTGTGATCGATGTTGCCAAAGATGATAGGAACCTTAAAATAGCGTCTTCTGTGTGTGTGGGACTTGGGTAGAAGTTCACGACCTTTGTAATTAGGAAATGCCATACATCACAATTTCCCCAAATTCATTTCATTAGATGGTCATGGAGGTGAGGTTCTTTATACACTGTCTACATTGCACTTCTACTGTGTGCTGGCTGCTCTCTGGCTGAATATGACACCACTAGAGGTGACTTAAAGTTTTAAACTAGTCTATTTTTCAGAAACAGTCACTGAGCTTTGCAAGCTCAACCTCAGGTAGGCCATATCCTAGTATTGTCCCACCATGATCAGCCACATTCAGTCATGCTCCATAGCATCTACTAACATTTCCCACCTAGACGTGGGGGAGTGGGGAGTGGCAGGAGAAATAGTCTGATAGTAGACCAGCCTAACAGGACAAGTTGAGGAAGCAAGGCACACTCCACGGCTCCCATTGGTTCTCTCTATTGGTAAAGCTTCCCTTTGTGGGTTTTCTTTCTGGTCTATTGAAACTTGACCAATAGCCCAAGGAATGTGTCAGCTCTAATTGCCTGTGTGGATTGGCACAAGTCATACCTCCAAATTGGACTGTTGTCTGTCACATATAACATAGTCCTGCAGAGGGATAATTGTGGCCTGGAAAATGTTTTATCCAAACATTCCTTAAAATCATTCATGTTCTGCCACGGTGAGGGCCAGACAACCTTTGCAGAACTGGCCGAATGAACTCCCAGGATGCTGAATTTTCAACAGGTGTCAAGACACTGCTCCCTCCCACTGCTTCTAAAAATACAGATGGCCTTCCCCCTAAGGATGACAGATAATGGCCAATTGCCCTCTGCAGTACTCTGGCACAGTTGTAGCCAGGGCAGCTTTCCAAAAGAAGTAGGTAATTGGTGAGTGGTGAGGACAGGCTGAGGGGGCTAGAAAACTGAGCTAATTGATGAGAAACTTTCACAGGTGTTGCCTGATGGCCAGGTAATAGCTGTCAAACAAGCCTCACTAGAACTGGCTTGAGGAAAGCATGGAAGCTGTGAGATTCACCACTGAGAAAGCTACCAGGAGGCAGGGATATAATGTTTAGGGAGAAGAAGAAAGGACACTGGCATTTGTTGAGCACTTATTATGTGTTAGGTAACATGAATTAACATTTTATCTCAGGACTCCATGGGTCAAACACTCACAATCTCAGGGTCTGTGTTCTTTAGAAATAAAGTCTGACAACCCGGACTGCAGGAACAAATTAAATAGTGAATACTGGGCCATGCAGACCAATCAGTCTCTTGCTTATGTACTCTGCTTCCCTCTGTACAGGCAGAGAGGTGCTGGGCAGGAGGAAATCAGACACTTGAACCAAACGAATAGTAGGGAAACATTCATTCCAGACATGGTAAGCTCAGATAATTCTTCTCTTATTTCAGAATCACTCCTCATTAAAGGTGCGTACACAGACACCAAAATAGTTGTTGAACTGAAAATGGAATAATTATTAGTTTGACTACCTGTGACCAATCAACTCATTGATTTAATTTTTGGAAAAAATTAGCAAAATTGAACTGTTTTTTTTTTTTTTTTTGTCATGAGCAATTGAATCGATTGGGGAGTCTTAGCAAAGCCAATCTCTGTCATTTGGAGAAAGACAATCAAGAGCAGCCACCAAGGAAGGACTCTCCACAAGAGAAATTTTCAAGAATGTTCCCATGAAACATTCAGGCCCACAGGAAATGTCTAGTTGAGATGATGGATCACAGACCATCCCACTTGCCAAACTTCTGAGACAACCTCCTGCAGGCAATGCCATGTGAGGATACAATTGTCATTTTTGTCTTAGAATCCATCTTTTTTAGGGGGGAAATGACAAACTAGGATCTTCTAAACATTTCATGTTTGATAGTTGACATTTTCCCAAGAGGTCCAACCCTGCTCCCACCATTCAATGGAATGAGGAAAAAGATGCTTCTTTTTTGGAGATGGGCTCCATTTCTTTTAGAGAGCTAGACAAATGCACAAGCATCTGATACTGGAAAATGGCCCTAAGATCATTGAGATTACTGGAGAAACAAATGTGTTTGTTACATGACATTGTATTAGATACTCATTTTCTAACTTAAGTCTTTCAAATTTTTGCAGTCATCAGGAAAATACCTCTCATTGCAATGGTCTCATTTTCTTTTTTTTTTTTTAAGAGACAGAGTTTTACTTTATCCCCCTCAGTAGAGTGCTATGGCATCACAGCTCATAACAACCTCCAACTGCTGGGCTTAGGCGATTCTTCTGTCTCAGCCTCCCGAGTAGCTGAGACTACAGGTGGCCACCACAATGCCCGGCTATTTTTGTTGCAGTTTGACTGGGGCTGGGTTTGAACCTGCCATTGTCAGTACACATGGCATGTGCCCTACTCATTGAGCCACAGGTGCTGCCCAACAACGATCCATCCCATTTTTTTGAACATTTTCTCCTAAATTTATATCCCACCTGGTTAGACAATAATTGACAAATGCTGACATTGGACTACATTAGAATAGATTTTTTTTTAACTATAAAATCCTGTTCCTTTTCATCCTCAAGTGACCTGATTCCACAGATTGAGGAAGGACCTAAACATCTGTACTGTTCCAACTGTCCAGGTGACTGTTGTGCCCTGGGTTGACATCAGGGAGACAGTGCCCTCCATGTAGGAGTGTGAGTGAGGAGAGATAAGAGTGCCCTCCACAGGGTGGTGCCTGTGGCTCAGTCGGTAAGGTGCCAGCCCCATATGCTGAGGGTGGCGAGTTCAAAGCCGGCCCTGGCCAAACTGCAGCAACACAACAAAATAAATATATAAATAAAATTTAAAAAAAAAATAAAAATAACAGCCAAACTGTAAAAAAAAAAAAAAAAAAGTGCCCTCCACACAGGGCTGTAAGTGTTCTGGTTCATGTGACAACTATAGACTTTTCCAAACACAAAAGACTGGGTAACAGAATTTGCTCTGATTGGCCCAGATGTTTCCCAATTACTGGCAGAAAAATGTGGCCATTAGCAGATTGGTAAAGCCCATTTTTCATACAATTTATTATTCCTCAAGTTTCCTCTGGAATAATTAGTCACTCTTCTTTGTTGTCCTAAGGTAAATCCTCATGAGTTGAATTGTACCTGCTCTAAAATAGATTTGTTGTGATCTTAATTCCTGGTATCTCAGAGTGTCACCTTCTTTGAACATAGGGACTTTATGGAGGTAATTCAATTAAAGTGAGACCAGTAGCCTGGGCCCTAGTATAGTGCCACTGGTGGCCTTAACTTTAGACTTCTGGGCTCTAGAACTGAGATGAGAAAACTGTTCGAGCCACCCAGCTTGTGGTGCAGTGATACAGCAGTGTCAGCAAACTGACCTCTAAACACAACTCTGTGTTTGGCGAGCCCTCCATCTGCCTTCCCAACACACCTCACTTTTCTCCATGAAGCTGTTTATGTAAGCAGTCATGCTCCAAGTGTAACTCCCTACCGCAATCCCCACTGCGGGATCCACGAGCTCAGATTCTTCCTCTAAAATCTCACTTTCTAGCAAGGGAGCTGCCACATGACTGAATCTCGGATGCTGGAAGCTTTCTTCTAGGACTGTCCACCTTAGTGAGGGAGAATGGGAAGCAGTGAACCAGAAAGCCTTCAGGGCCATTCTCGTGGCCTCCTCAGAGCAGCGGGGGCCAGCTATGCAGCACTTCTCCTGGTGCTGTGGTCTGAAGTTATGTGTCCCTCAAAAGTCACATGTTCAGATCTCTGGGAAATGATTAAATTCATGGAAGTGTAATGAATAGAATTCATTGCATGAATAAATGCAATGCCCTTATAAAAGCAGCCTGAGAGAGTCCGTGCTCCTTCTGCCATGTGAGGGCACAGTGAAAAGACAGCATCCAAGATCCAGAAAGCAGAGCCTGATTACTCTGCTGTTCCCTGAATCAGACATCTTGGCCCTCAAATTTCAAGAAACAAATCTCTCTTGTTTACAGCCTGCAGTGTGTGTACTATTAGCCTTAATGAACCAAGATGCCTAGCTATTCCTGCAGTAGTGACTTGGTTTCCTTCTTTCCTGTCATTGGTCACTCCAGCATCCCCTTGGTCCCTACTAATTCCCAAGTCTGGTTTCCCTTGAGTCTTGTTTATTTATGGATCTCATATGAAGTGATCAGTAGTCAGTCTTTGTGTATATGTGTGACATACAAAAAAGCCAGTTTCATAGGGTTCAACCTAATGATCTAGCCGGAGTCATTTTCTCTCGTTTGTTACTAATAACTTCAATACATGCCCAAGGTATCTCACAGGTACATTATAATCCAATAGTAGAATTTACATGCGATCTATTACAAAAGAACTTACAGGTATTGGACACCTCTGTGTTTCCAATATCTGTGAAGTCTTTTGTAACCTTTTCCCCTGATTCTTAGGTTGCCCTCATGTGTTTTTCTCTTACTATGCCATGGAGCGGGAAGCATCTACTCATTAATTCATTTATGCAACAATTAATTACTGAACATTAACTGTATCTTAGATTTGGTTTTAGCATTTAGATTCCAGATTTGCAAAATGAACACAGCAGGACTTTGTAGGTCACCTCATCCAATGTGGTTTATGAACCAAGAAGGCACTAAGAAAGTTGGGTGATTTCACTGCACGCCCCAGTGTACCAGTAGCAGAGAGGGGGCTGTAAATGTCTTTTCTCAAACATTTGTTAAATTGTCATGTGCTAAATTGTGTACTAGGTAGGTGCTAGAAACACGAAATAAATAGGGAGCAGTCTCAAATGTGAAGCATAAGACAGGAAATACTGTCTTGAGCTCCCTCTGGGGTTGGGAGGTGACCATTCCCAAAATTCAGCATAACAGGCCAGAGACAGAGAACAAGAAGGCTCTTGTTCCAGTCACATCAGTAATGCAACCACCACTTGGTTTTTAAAGACTCCTGCTGCAACATAGTGGGATTCCTCCATTGAATCTTTTGCTTAAAGTTAAATCCTAAACCTGGTTGACCAGTAGTTTGCTCTGTTTTTCCTCTTTACATTTATTTAGCTGCTTTGATGTTATTCATAGACATCAAACTCTTGACTAAATGTGTGGTCAAACTCTTGACATAATGTTGGTGCTCGGTGTCCCCCACCTCCCTTTCTTATACACCTCCCTTCATCTCTTCTGCCCTTGAACTTCCACCTGCTCTCACTGATCTCACTGTCCCAACTCCCTGATGGAGATTTAATAAATCAGAATGGATCCTGGAAAGATCTGGTTGAGATCATTTCCTATGCTACAGCCTTTAAGGATATTTACATTTAAAACTATATATAAATCTTCAGGGAAAAATCCTACAGGAATAATTCCCTGTAGTTGGCTCTCGGGGCCTGTAACAAGGAGGCAATATTCAGTATGTTGCTAGAATCCCTGGGGCTCGTCCACGCTTCTCACGCAGCATCTACCTGTGTTCCATCTTCAAAGGAGTTTGAAAGCAGACAGTGGTTTCTTGGAACACCAGGACATGAACAAAGGGAAGACGTGCACACATGGTGGTGTGATGCAAAGCTCTCCTCTGTTTTCTGTAGTTTAATTTTGTTTCAGATGAAGAAATGAGTGTTACACCCATGTTTGAAGACAAGCCAAATTGCTGACTTCACACAACCTTTAGAGCAGGACTGAATTACATAACTTCTTAGCTTGTTTGCTGTCAACATCCTGAGATTCAGGATTCTCTATATGATTCAGAATGGAGATTTGGGTATGAGCAGAGGGTTTCCAACTTCAGGGCCGGCCAGAGCTTGGTGATGTCACCTGAGTAACACATCTATGTTCTTTCAGTTGGGTTGGCATCTATAGGAGAGAAAAATCCCATGTTGGAGAGAAGCCTGAGGGATTATATTGGGCCCTTTTTCTTTACCACTAATTTCTTGCCTTTCTGTTTAATTATATCTGTTCTTTTAGGCTGAGTGATTTTCCTACTTTTGATCACACGGCACAAAGTCTCTCAGTACATTCTGTTCCTTTTACAAGGCCTCTGCCCAATTACAGGAACACACTCATCTCTTCTCCAAATAGCCTTTACTTGCTGAAATAAAGAAACCAGCTAGAAAGAATTTCAGGGAAATAAAGATTCAATCACTGGAAAACCTAAAGTAATCCTTTCACTTAAAAAAAGGTGATTAAAAAGCATTCCTCACAGATAAAACAAGGTGGTTTTAAAAAATAGCTTTCCCTTTGCAATTTTTAGCTGAATTTATTCATATATATTAATGTAATTGCTTACCATTTATATTAAGGATTTCTACAATCTCTCAGGATCTAATTATTATGCTCCATAAGAGGTATAAAAAGAACATTTTCACTATTGTCACCAACCTGGAATGCTAGTAAAACCAGGGTCCTGTGTTTCTTTGTTCAGCACAAAGGATATGGTTGCAGAGATAAGGGGAGGGCTACAGAATATGAAGAGATTTAGTAGATCAGCAAAAAATAGATGGGATCTAGTTTTTGCTAGAATTATAAGGTATTAGGTGAAGTCCAGAGACAGGTTTGCCATGATGCTCATGAAGCTCACATGCCCCAACTTGTATGGGCCACTTTTAAGGCTCTGAATCTAAATTAATATTTGAAAATTAGATAAATTAGAATATTTTTTTAAAAAGCAATCTCCACCCTCTCCAAACACACTTATTTTATATAAGTTTCAAAAGCACAAAACCTAGATCTGTCCTTCTAAGGCTTGATAGCAAAAGGAGCTCAGCTCAGGTTGTTTCCAGATAGAAAAGCTAAGTGATCTCAAACCAGTAACTTAAATGAGAGAATGTTTAACTTTTTCTTTTTTTCCCCATTAAAAAAAGGTAGAAAAGGTTGTCAGAGGTACAATCATGAAGATTTCTATGGGCTAAAAATATCTGATTCAATAGTCCAGCTTTCCTAGAAGTAGCTTGTACTGTCCCACTCAGTCGTGTCCTATTGTATGTAGCTATCAGTTTCATTGAATGATTTGCCAATGGCGATTAGGTAATATTTGTATTTTCATTACCACATTTGCCAGTCAGTGCCAACTGTTTGCTTGAATCCTATAGAACTGCCAATATTCAACAAATTTTGTTCTATAAACAGTAGTTTCATAGGGTAGTAATTAATGTTGTTCAATCATAAGTCTGTTACAAAAACAAAAGCTGGTAATATAGTTTATGGGAACAACTTAGCTGTTGTTTCTAAACAGAGCTGCTTCCAAATTATACACCAGCGCTAACAAAAACAGCGCAAGGCACAAATATGAGCCCCATACATAATTTTAAATTTTCTAATAACTATATTAAGTGAAACAAACCAGATACAAATGATTTTAATAATATACTTTATTTAATCCCATATATTCAAAATACTATTATTTAGACAATCAATATAAAAATCATTAACGAGATGGTTTACATTTTAAATTCTTTTCTTCTTTGTAACTAAGTCTTCAAAGTCAGGGGTATATTTTACACATCCGGCATGTCTCAATCCAGAGAAGCCCTATTTAGTGGCCACATGTGGCTAGTGGCTAGTGTAATGGACAGTGAGGTTCTAGACCTTCCACTACTGAACTGAGTGGTCTTGGACAAGTCATTTACCCCTTCCAGGTCTTGTTACATCTTTACAAAATGGAGTTATATAAAAACACCTGCATTATAGGATTGAAGGTGATATTAAGTAAATTCACGAAGAACAATGTCTGGTGGATGTTTGGCATGCTGTTGTCATCATTATTATCCTGTCCCAGATTGGGTCATTCAACTAGCCTCTGCCTGTCTTCTATTACTTCAAACGGTGAATTAAAATAAAGCTTGAAATGCACATTTCTTTTGTATTTTAAAAAATTTCTGGTCACTCCTGTAACCTAAAGGTTAACATAAGAGTTACAGAATATTCTCAGAAATATCTGATGGCTTGATTAATTCTTGAGAGAAAGATCTGGAGGTTTTACATATTTAATGTCTAGATAGAGAAGTATAGGTCCAAGTTACAGACTAGAAATAGAAAACTCATTACAACAGGATTTCCAAGAAAACAAAAACAGAACAGGCTGGAAAATACTGTTAAGCTGATCATTTACTGATCATCAACTATGACCAAACACTCAGCAAAGGACTTTTCCTATGTTCATTCACTTAACAACAAGAGCCCAAAAGGAACAGGCAAACCTCTGTAGAGCAGTGATTCTCAACTTCATTAAAAAAAATTTAAAAACGGAGGTCTAGGGTAGCTGACATATTTGCCAAGCTGGCAAGCTATTAGGTGGGGTTCTTTTGTCTCTCTGATCTTCTGATTCATCGATACAATCTGATATGAGCTGGGGTGATAAATGGCTGGGGACTGGCCATGCTGTGCAGAAGCATGAACTGAGTGGTGTTGAGTGAAACGCTTCCTCTCTCTGAGCTGCCCATAAAAGCAAACCCAGATTAGAGTGTAGGAAAGGAAACCATTTTCTATTCTACTTCAACACCTGAATTGAAGGTTTATTTCTATGTGGTATTTAGAAAACACAACAGGCACAAACTAGTTCTTTCATTCAATAAAATGAGAAGACCAGATTGAGTCACAACTACTCTTTTTATTAGTTCTGTTTATTAAGGGACTGGCAACTCACTGATGTAGTCTGGTCTTGCAGGTAACAGGCAAGGAAACTCGAGGAAGTAAGTTTGGGGGCTTTTTTTTGTGTGTGTGTGTGTGCAGTGGTAAGTGCAAAACTGAGAGATGAGTAGCTGCTCCCAAAACAACCATCTCCGAAGAGCACGTGGCTCTTGTTATATCTGGCTGTCTCAGCAACTATCCAAGTTATGGGGCTACAGGGGATGCTGTCTAGACCAGTTCTTTTGGCCCCGGGGTTGGCAGAACATAGAACCAGAAAGCCAAAGCATGGTGCAAACATCTCTCTGCATTTTTCTGGTAGACAGTCAAGCTGGATGGAAACTAAATCTCCAACAATTACCAAATAGCAATAAACAAGAGAATAAAAAGACTGTACAGGGCTTTCTTTAGTCCTGGATAGATGTGCCCTGGCTCTTGAGCTATAGTACATGACATTTCTGAAGCAACAGTCTTGAACATAAAAAGCACAAAGGGCCATCTGAAAGGTGGTGTGACTTTTCCAGCTTTGGAATATTCTTGTTGCATCACAGGTGTTTTCTAGGTTCAGTGATGGTACTAATAGGAAAAAGACGTCACCATATCATTGAAATAATTTATTGACCACTAGAGCACCACAAAAACAGACATACATCGTGTTAAAATACAGCATAATTGGTCATCAAAATACAAAACAGCTATTCTTATATTCCATTTTTTTTAAACCATGCCAACCATAAAATTGTACTGCTGCTTAACACATATTTAATAAACACTGCTACCCCACACCCATACTAACCCTGATTCTTTCCCACCTCCCTCCACCCCATGGCAATATTTACTTATGGGAAATAAAGACCTTATTAGAAACCCTCAAATTTAAAAAAAAACAAGATTCAAGAGATTTTAAGATAGAGTATTTAAAAAATTATCAGTGCATTCATGAGGAAAGACAAAATAATACAAAACAAAATGTCATCCTATCTGAGAGGAAAATACCTGCAGAAATAAAAGTAACTTACACAGAAGTCATATCAAAGAGGAAGACAAAAAGATAGTCAAAACTCTCAAATCTGGTATTGGGGTACATCCAACACAAGGGGTGCTTAGCTGGCTTTTCCAGTTTTCAAACTTGCAAACCCAATTCTTCACTTTAATTAATGGTCAAGAAATTCCAAAAAAGAAATATACCTTATTGAACAACTTCACTTTAGAGTCACACTTCACTATGCTGACATTTAGGTGAAGTTGCAAAAATTTCTTTGTTTTGCCTACTAATTTTTATCTTAACGTTAAATAAGGGACAAGTAACAAATTGACACATCCTACAAGCCCAAAGCGAGGATACCTCTCCGTGAATTATTTATTAAAGCAAGATAAACGCTAGCCTCAGATACAGACAACTCTCACTCAGAGGAAAGAAAGAATGTTTTGATCACCAAACTTGACTTGTGCCTTTCCATCTTCAAAAAACATTTATAAAAACCTTAATTTCAATGAAATAAACAAAATGACTTAGGCTGTCCTGGACTTTTTCCTTTTTGAAAAATCAGCTATAATGTACGTAGATCACTACGAAGGTTTGGAGACTGTTACAGTCCTTTGCTTCACTTCCAAGAAACACCGTCAACAGCGTCGTTTCTGAGTTACCCGAGCAGGTTTCAATTTGCTCAGCTTATCGGTGTAGCTGGGAGGGCTTCGTGTTTCTGTCCATGCAGATTTTATGTTTCTTGATTTTTGTGTCTCTCAGAACGTTTGTAATGACCCATGTATATCTATCACTTTTCCCCTGAACACTAAAAAAATCTCATTAAAGGAAAAGATGTTTCCTATGAACTGTCTATTTTTTAACAATAGAACTAAGTGTAAATACTGATGAGCCAAGGTAGAGAAACTTTTCTTAACTTAGTTGCCAAGATTCTGAGTCTTAGTCAGATCCTTAAACTCTTGCCAAAACTAAAATATTTCTATGTATCAGTAACATTCCCCATTTTCCTAACACAGAAGCTTTTTAACACTTTACCCTTTAACAGTGATGATATTGAGAAGATGAAGAAAAACCACTGAACTCGAATCTATCCTCTTTGTAAAAGAAAAAAAAAGGACAAGTAGATCCAGGTAGCTTATGTCATAGTAATGGATAATACACAAAGCTCAAGTAGAGAAAATACTAACAAAAATGTATTTGTAGTGCAAGTCAAAATACAGGGGCTTTATTCAGAAGTACTGGCCAGCTAAAGGTAACACACAATTGTGAGTGATCATTAAAAAGAGCCCAAATTTGAGTCCAATCTAAATCATAACTGACATTATTACAGAATATAAAAAATATGGTAAAAATTTACACATTACACATAAAGTAGTTAATGTTTTGATTTAATAGTTTGCAAAGGAGATCTGCAGATGTGTTTTCAATTATGCTGGCTTCTATAACCATCTATTTTAATTATATAGGTATGGTTACATATACCAAAAGAAAGGAAAAAAACCTACAGCATAGCTAAACAGCAACACTTTAAGGTCCAAAATTCGATCAGTACATGTCAAAAAATTTCAACATTTCACTGGTTTACTACACTGACAAAGAAACACTTACAATTAAAAAGAAAAAGAAAATCTTGCAGAATTATTCTAACTGAAAGTTTCTTTTATTAACAGACTTTTTTAGTTTTTGGATCTTACAAGAAGCTTCCTTAGGCAGTTGGTACATAACATGTGTTTTCAGGGTCTTTATCTTAATGCAGACTTACTTGGTCATATAATAACTCACTTGGGTTTTCATCCCATTTATATGACCTCTTTTTTTCTGGCTCGTTTGAGTTCAAGTTCCTTAAGCCATCCATGAGTTTCTGGCAAAGTATTTGGTCTCCACTTTATACACCTGTTTTATTTTCCAAGGGCAATGAAACGTTCATTATATAGTAACACACAATAAATAACTCACTGTTAACTCTAAGAGTGAGACTGGGAAGAGTGCCTATTGCATAGCAATACAGAAAAATCAAGTGAGGGATGGGATGGGAACGGTACGTACAGCGACTCCACTTAACGGGATTTTTCCTGCTTTTTGGTTTGTTTGTTTGTTGTTCACATAATTAGCACTAACAAATTCTTCCAGTGTTTATTTTTTTCTTAAAAAAAAAAAAGATTTTGCTTCTTATCTCTCTCACTTACAAAGTAGGTGAAATGTAGAATAAGGCCTTCATCTTTTTGTTTCAGATCCCAGTTGTAACAATCAGAACACAAACTTCCAAAGTGTTTGAACTAGTACCGCTTTTTCAAAAATTTTTTTAACACCGATGACCCAAGGCTGTCTTAGGTTTTCTTGTCAACAAACATCATCATTGTCGTCCTCATCGTCATTATCATCATCATCATTGTGATTTTCGTCTTGCTATCTTTCCAAGAATTTTAGCTGCATTTGCAAGACTTCACGATCATGTTAGAAAGATGTTCAATCTTGGGGGTTTTGCCGATATAGTAGAGAATGGTTAGCGGTTCTAAGTCTTGGGGCACGCAGCAAGGAGCCGCAGATGCTTCTGGATTTAAGTTGTGATATAAGCCAAGAATCTGAAAGGACACAGGAGAGGAGAGACAGCAGAAGGAAAAGGGAAAAAAAGGCAGAGGCAATTATTTTCTTAAAGAACCATCCCGTACTGTTATCAGCCACATTGAGTAGGCAATTTAATTCCTTTCGATTTATAATTTCCTTTTCTTAACTCTCAATTATCATCCAATTGGTTATGTGTCCTTAGCAATCAACTAATTCACTTTTTTTCCCATACAGAATGTTTTTTTTTTTTCATGCATTTTAAACAAATGAGTTTATAAAAATCAGACTGGAAGGAATTGCTCATTCAACAGATTTCCCTGTGTTTCTAATTACTCTTCACTCTGACCACTGCTTCACTGCACATCCTTCCCAGGCCCTTGCAGAATTTGACGTGGTCTTGTTTCTATGCTACTTTGTAAATGAAGATGTTCCATTAGTATATATTTTAAATTCCCATCTAGATTAAGAATTCCCTAGAGGTCAGGGCTTCTATAGTTTGTGTTGCTTTGACTTTGTAGCCCTAGTACCTCTCTGTAGGACAAAGTAAGACTTGTGCCTTGTGAAGTAATGAATACATGGATGCGCAGAAGAATAAAATGTTTTATTGAAGCTCTTATATTAGAGCTTTAATCTACCCTTGAGTATAGAAAAAGACACTTGTCTGCAATGTTAAATATTTCTATGTTAAGTGTCTTCTCAAGCCAATTTAATGCCACCTAAATTATCATTAAAAAATAAGGTCTCAGAGCCAGGTGCAATGGCTCACACCTGTAATCCTAGCATTCTTGGAGGCCAAGGTGGGTGGGGTGCATTGCCTTAGCTCAGGAGTTCAAGACTGAACTGACTCTTAGCTCTGTCCCTAAACAAATAGCTGGGTGTTGGGGTAGGCACCTGTAGTCCCAGTTACTTGGGAGGCTGCGGCAAGAGAATCTCTTGAGCCCAAGAGTTTGAGGTTGTTGTGAGCTATGATGCAATGGCATTCTATAGAGGGTGACAAAGTAAGACTATGTCTCAAAAAAATAAAATAAAATAGTCTCTTCATTTACCATTACTTTATAAATACAATGCTAAGAATGACATACCAAGAAATCTCTATTCTTATCTACTTTCTTTCATTTTGCTTAGAATAATAATTAATAATAATATAATAATAAACCCTGCATTAAAATTCCATGTGATAAATGGTAGTAGCTGAGCCGGAGGAGTGAATAGCAATCCCTAAAACAGAATGAAGAGAAAGTTCAATAGTTAATCTCAAGCCTTTAACCCCTTTCTACATCAGAGGGGTGTATGACTTTGAGTAATGGAAATATGTCCGTTCTCTGCTGATGATACAGAGGCATTTCCAAGGATGCCATTAATATGTTAGTCAAACAGCAAGTGACCTTTTCCTCGAGATTCACTGCAATTTTTTCAGCCTAAGACAGAAGATCTGTTCAGCACAGCAACACTGACTACTTTATTAAGCTACCTCTGGCTTTTTGGGTAACTATCCAAACCACATATTTGTGACCATGACAGTTATTCTTCCTCTCTCTGAAAAACAAGCATGGTCTCAGCCTTCACACACTCCCTCTGTGTATCAGAGAGGAGAATTATGTTTCTACTTGGCAACGGAGCCTTGCCCACATTACAGCTACTGCTGCCGCAGCCCAGATGAAGCAGCCTGGCCAGAGAGCTCAGACAAAGGGACAGGCATGAGCAAGCTTCCTCACATGGCCGAGCACATGGTCGCCGCAGAGTGCCAAAGTCTACAGGGAGTCAGGAAAACAGCTGAAGGAAGGGGAGCCATATTTGTCAATTTAAATTCCAGCATATGCAGGCATTTAGAAATAAAAGTATTTCGTATTCCACTAACACATGATTTTTCATATGAACTACAGAGGAATTTTTATAATATGGATAGTCTAGAATAATTGATAACCCTGAGACTCTTGAATTCAGCTGAATGCTTTATGTGATCTTTTTGGCAGCAGATTCATTTTCCTACCCTGCAGTGAAGGCAATTTTTCTAATGCCTCTTTAATAGGGAGATTTACAGAGGCATAAATAGCAGAATAGAAACCCCAATGTGTAGCCACATTTTAGGAATTAAACCCACTAAGACAGAGCAAATGCAGGCCTTGTTATGAAACAAGAAGGCCTGCGTTCCAAGCAATGGTTTCTCACTAATTTTCTGTTTCATCTTGAGTATCATGTACGTGATCTAGACCCTAGAATTCTTGAGAAAAATAAAAGGTTTGGACAAGATAACTTACTAAGTCTTCTCCATCGCTAAAATAGCACATTGTGAGTCATTATGAGGAAGCAGGTGGATGAATACCATTATTATACAGAAAAAGTTCTTTGCTCATTGGGGCTGGGAACATATAACATCCAGTCTAGTACCTGCCTTCTGAATTAGCCCTCTGTTCTCACTGAAGGAACTTGAAAATAGATCCTTGTTTACGTTTCATTACTGTTATAAAAAAACCTTAGAGATACTAACTTTCAAATCATTTTCACATGTATCATCTTTTTGTACTTCATATCAACCCTGAAGTTTGGCACTATTATTTTAATGATAATTTTATTAAAGACGTAAAAAATTGCGGTTTGAAAGCTGATAAGTCACTTTCCAATTGTCATATGCTAGTAAATTACAGCTGAAGTCCCTGTGTTCTGAGTCCCCAGTGGAGGTGATAACAGGTCATTTGTTAGATAGACCTGGGTCCCTTCACACTTCAGCTATATTTGACATTGTGTGATAGATTGATTCAAAAGGGTTCTTTTGGCTTGGTGCCCATAGCACAGTGGTTACGGCATTAGCCACATACACCAAGGGTGGCAGGTTTGAACCTGGCCTGGGCCAGCTAAAACAACAATGACAACTGCAACAAAAAATAGTCAGGCATTGTGGCAGGTGCCTGTAGTCCCAGCTACTTGGGAGGCTGAGGCAAGAGAATTGCTTAAGCCCAAGAATTTGAGGTTGCTGTGAAAAGTGACGCCACAGTACTTTACTGAGGGTGACACAGCAAGACTATATCACTAAAAAAAAAAAAAAAAGCATTTTTTTTTCTTTTTGCTACCTATTTATGTTTATAGCTATTAAAAATGGAGAAAGAGATTGGGCATGGTGGCTCATGCCTGTAACCCTAGCACTTTGGGAAGCTGAGGTGGGAGGATTGCTTGAAGCTAGGACTTCGACACCAGTGTGAGCAAGAGTGAAACCCCATTTCTACAAAAATTAGAAAAATTAGGCAGGCATGGTGGTGCACACTTATAGTTGTAGTTACTCAGGAGGCTGAGGCAGGAAGATTGCTTGAAGTTGCTGTGAGCTCTATTGATGCCATAGCACTCTAGCCTAGGCAACACGGCAAGACTCTGTCTCAAAAAACAAACAAACAAACAAACAAAAGAAAAACAAAGAATGGAGATAGAGAGTAGGCTGAGATGGAAGGAGATCTTCATCTCCTCGGTCAGTTGGTCAGTGGGTACAAAAATACATTCCGATAGAAGGATTAAGTTCTAGTACTTAATAGCACAGCAAGATGACTATAGTTAACAATAATGTATTTTATATTTCAAAATAAAACAGAAGATCTGAAATCCTCTTAACACAAATAATGGATAACTACTACAGGTGATGGATATCCTAATTACCCTGATTTGACTATTACACATTATATGACTGTATGAAAATATCACAATATACCCCATAAATATGTATAATTATGTATCAATAAAAATTATTTTTCAAAAAAGAATACAAAATAAAGAAAATTAAATAAAACTTCCCTCAAGTTGCCTATAATCTAATTGGGAAAGTGAGACCACCTGCAGCCTATAGTCTTGCTCCCCCTCTAAATGCATTTCTCCAGCATCCATACATTTGAGATGATAACAGAGCAACAGGCTAATTCATTTGGAAAAATTATCAGCAGGTATACATTAGTAACCCAAGAACAAAAGCCACCATTAGGCAGACGCTTACCTTCGAGTGCTGAGTGTCTGAGCTCCATAAATAGGGGCACGCTCCAGCACAGAAGTTAGCTTGGTACCCTCGAGGCTGATGGATCCACTTCCACCCAAGATCCTTCTTGAAATCAATGTAAAGTGGACGTACACAGCAATTATCCTGCACATTTCTGTTGAAAAAGAAAAAGAGCAATAGTGACTTGAAAGCTGACTTACCACACCACCCCATCCCTGCCTCACTACAAACCAGAAAAATGACTCATTCATCCTTCCCCAAACATCTAAGGAGCAAATTATCACGAACCAGATCTTAAGAGTTTTATTGTAATTTGAAATGACTTTCATGATGGGGCATTATGATGATTTTCTGGACTGCTTTCTTTGATGAGCTCTACACCCTGACTTGCCTGTCTGTGACCTAAAAAGTCAAACCTTTCCCCTCAAATGGCTAGATATTAGCAGAGATTGGCTGGGAGGGACCAAAGCTTTTCTAGTCAATGTAGACAATTCTGCCACCCAATCTTGATTGCCCCTTCAAAAATAAGATGAATAAAGTACAACAGCAATTTTCAAAGAACTATCTAAGGCACCTTCCTTTGAGAATAGGTATTTATTTCATTGCATCTTCTTTGGCCTAGGAATGAACCAGAGATCAGCAGACATGGAGTCTTGCTGAGTACAACCACTGGCTCTGGCAATCAAAAACTGCCACTTTACTCTGACGCTGACCTCTGACACTTTGAACACTTTATAAGTGAAGACACTGAACTGTCCCATAACTTTCACAGGAAAAGCCCTTCTCTTACCAAACTGAAACCACAGAAGCACATTCACAGTTTCCCTCCATGAACTCCTATGGGAATGGGGAAATATTCACACTCTCTATTCTGTAGCTAAAGACACAACAAATAGCGTGCTTCTGCTGTCCCAGCTCTGTCACTGTGAAAGAGGTACAACTGTGAAGGCATAAGATGCTGCGTGTTCTTTAACTAAGGTGTCGCCATCAGGCACCTAAAATTAACTTGTATTTGTTCCAGGGTCATTTTCTTCAAAATGCTTCAGAAGAATTTAGGGGAAAAAGATCAGGGGGCTAGTGTTCTTCCTTCACACTTGCTTCATTGTTCAAGAGCTGACAAACAGCACAATGCAGAGAGAACTGCTTTAAGGCTCTAGGAAGAATGATGCTATGAGATGTAAGAGCCTTCCTGTATCAGACCTGGCCTTAAACAGTGAGCTCCATTCAGGTCATTATGTGATAGAAGAGAGGGAAACGGCAGTACAGGAGTTAACAGATGCAATTACTGTATTTTTATTTCCTTTACCTAAAGCAATAGGCCTCGTCCAAAGCACGCTTCTTCCGCCGGTTGCTCTGTTGTGACTCAAGTCTGTAGGAGGGCAATAACATTAGCAGGAGATGTGGGGTCTTCCCACTGTTTTTTTTCCTAGTGGACTTTATAGTTTTCTGATCACCACTGGTATATGTGGAGGTGCCATCAATACCTTGAAAAAACGCATTTGAGTAATAAACATTTAGCTTTATCTTCATCAAATATAATCAGCCATATTTTTTTTTCCTTTGTATATTGTCACAAATAGCAGTGATGACCACCACGGGAGCATCGACTAGCTATCATCATTCCCCAAGGAAATATATAAGGCACAACAGGACTCTCATGCATGACAATTAACACTTCTAAATGGGGCTCTTGTCAGAAGGCAGTTAGTTCACTGTCAAAGGCAGAGCTGCTGGTTATGAAAGTCACTACAGAAGAAGTCTTTGACCTTTAGTCCAAGGACAATCTAGGTAGTTAATTTTAGTCAATCCTCAGGTTAGCCTATGTTCAAACCCTGAACAACTAATCACATAGCAATGGAACACGCCTTGTCACCTGCTCATTCACACGCTTCTTACGACTCCTAAACTCCAAAGACTTCCCTAATGAACATTAACTGAGACTTAGCTAAATTGCAGCAAATTAGGTTCAAGTGAAACAGAAGTCACCCTTACCTAATGCTATTTTGGGAAGCTGTGAAGAAAGGACTTTTTCATTTATTTTATGGCATCTTCAACACTTTCCTGATTCCATGTGAGATTTAGAAACTTGAGCTTCCCAAAGCATGCTCAAGAGACTGCCAGTTTAAGCATTTAATCTCCACACTCCAGAGAATCGTGACTAGGTTAGAGACTTAAATAAATCTCTAGGCCTCTGGGAGTATTTTTTGCATGAGCAAGAGCCACTGTAGTTTTCCAAAAGGGGATAGGGGTCCCAGGTGATGTTAGTAGGGCAGAGAAATCAACTCCCCAGCCAGGCCCTGCCGGCCAGGGCTGCACCAGCACACGGACATGGACTTTCCTCTCACTTCTCATCACCTAACGAGTCAAAACCTCCTACATGAAGTGATTTGTATCCTTGGCATCTCTTCATTCTCCCTAACTTTTGGCTAATTTACTTCAAGGTGTGCATGGGGAAAATTAAAACTTTTAAAATGTGTTTATAAACTATAGGGTGTCCTAAAGTTTGCCGTACATATCTACATAGAGAAAAGTGGGAAATTTGTAGCTAAATGTACTTAGATTTCCAAAACAGCCATCACAAAATTTTACAAAATATTTATATAATATTTATTTCTCTATGTGTTGATACATTAAATGTAAAAATATAATAGAATACAAAATATGAGTTTGTTACTTCTTTCTATTTATGGCCACTTTGGGATACCCTGTATCATAAAAGTTTGATAAGGAAGGCAGTTGAAATAGTGAGTACAGGTTAGAAAAGGTGGAATGCTCCAAAACATGGAAGGTTAATTATGGAAGCCATAGAACTAATATTGTTTTTGGTTGCTGCCATCTGGCTTGGGGATTATCAGTGGATTTCCTTTACTGCATACTGTTTTCTTCTATATCAGGGTAGGAAGAAAGTTGATTTGCAAAAATGAACACTATAAATCTCCACTGACCATTTAACAGTTTGGAGGGTTAGTGAGTCAGTCATTATTGACAGCATCGCTTCTGGGCATCCAATCGTATATATAAAGTGGGAATCCATCCCCTTTGTTTCAATCCTTTTTCCCCTTTGTATACCTTTATCCAATCATATCACTGTTCAAACAAATGAAACTCCTCAGACCTCACCAATCTCATTTTCACATGCAAATTGATTTTATCCTCCGTGAGATTATCAACATAGGCCCTTCCCTCCCCCATCTCCTATGACCACGTTTCAATTACCTGCAAATCTTGCTTCTAATTCTTCACTTTTATTTGGAATGATGTAATTATTTGATGGTACAAAAGTACAGCAGGGACAATGTAAACTTATCTTAAATCCCAGGTTCCTGTCTGGAAAACATTAAATCAAGGAGGTCATATGTCCGTGTATCTATACTCTTAAATCTGCAATCAGTTTACAATAATGTAAGACTACTGAACAACCAGGGAGGAAAAGAGTGCAGTTTGTAACCTTTATGGTGAAGCCATTCGTGGACAGCATCAGTCACATCAAAGGACAGCCACTCGCCTTCTGCTCTCGTTTTCACGACTTTGCTGTCTATGTAGCGCTGAGTTGGAGACGTTAAATCTTTGGATTTGAGAATCTAGAGGGGGAAAGGGTAAAAGAAAAAGCCCAGTTGGCACACTGACAGCATGACTAGGTGAAAGCCTTTAACAGTATTCCTATTCATTATCTACATTTAGCTGCACTGTAGTCCATCCATGCATTGTTGTCTCAATAGCACGGCCACATGCATAAAAATTTAACAGCAGGCCACTTGCCATGAAAATAGAGCTACTAAATCAGCTCCGTGTTATGATAAAGGTGACAGGAACCATAAAGCCAAATGTCTAAAAGAAAGTGACAGTAATTATTTTACTTTGCTGACATAAGCTTTGCAAGATTTCAGCCATAAATTCTATGCTATTAAGTTAATGGCTTTGTTGTTCTGCCTCTCTACTTATTTAATTTGGGGAGCTGGAGTATAAGGATGGACAGGAGGACAAGCCTAATTCAGAGGATCATGCTCCCCCTCCAAGGCTCTGAATTATAAATCTCCTTTGAATAAAGACAGGATGGTCCTAACCTTGGTTCCTAAATCCACTGGCATTTAAATATGTGTCATGCCTCAGCTTTTGAGGTGATTTAGGATTTTTACTCTTGATGTGACTTGTGATGATTTATAAAGACAGTCCTTTTCCTGCAGACTGAGAATGAATTTGGGCAGGAATAATCTGCCATGGGGTGGCTAGGGGACTGTCTCAAAGCCACTCAGTCTACACACTGAGGCTTTAGAAAGATGCATTTATTTCAAGTAAGTAAGGAGTAACTACAGTATGTTCTTGCATTTCTATAGGAAGTGAACACATTAGGTAGCTTCTAAAAAACTATATTTTGAGACAATAGTGTCTTAAGAATCAAACCACAATCCCGAGGTTCCTAGAGGTACAGTAAATCCCTACCTAAACCCTGAATCCAGCCTTTCCTCAGGACGTGAGGGCTAAGGCCCTGTCAGTTTACGCTGCCTTTCCTGATATCAAGACTAACTCTTTTGTGGTCATTTTATACATATGAATTTGGTCTCTCCAACAAGTTCATAAACTTCCCCAGGTCAGAGATCATGTCTTCAATTTGATATCATTTCAAAGCATAGAAATGAATTGAATCAATGCCTATTAAATAATTATTTAAATTTCTAGATGATGTATTAACTACTTTCCTTTAAAGCTTATAAAACAAAAATGCATAATCTTCTCATTAATTTTAAAATGCATTTTCCTTCCACGTGCACACTATCTCTTTCAGGTAATCTAGCAATAAACACTTCCCGAAATATCGTTATTATAGTAGACTTTTTCTGGATTAAGTACAGAAAAGGGAAGAGATTCACATAATTGGACTCCTGGGTGTCCTCATGAATTTTAGATGAATGCTGTTTTACAGACCTGCTCCTGTGGTTCATGGCACTGCACTAAAAGAAGAGAAATGTTGAGGTAATCAGATTTTATCAGAGGCAAGAAACGCTCTCTGTGAATTAAAGAAAGCAGACCAAAAAAAAAAAAAAAGAAAGAAAGAAAGCAGACAGACAGGACTGGAGTGTTGAGCACGCTGGGTTCTGGGAAAGCCATACATTATTTAATTTAATCTTAAAAATATTCCTGTAGATAGATCAAGGAAACTCAGGGAGATTAAATAACTTTCCCAATATCTTACAGTGAACAAGTGTAGAGAGGAGATTCAAAGCAATCCCAAGTCACCTTCCCACTTCAGCACTGGATTTCTGAAAGCCAACAAAGTTGTGGGACTCAGAACTGGATCATGGTTCACCCTTAACCCTTTCCAGATGGCAGAAAATAATTCAATGATAGCAGCAAAGAATTTTAAATGAAATTAAAACGAATATTGGTACAAGATGAAAATATAACAAGGTGGAATGTACACACAATGAATGCTAACATAAAGCTGTAACTTTAAAGATACAGCTTAACAGCAGTCAAGCCTCTGGGAGTCAAACCTTATCTTAAAAATACTCCCAGTTGGACAAAAAAGACACCACTTATCCAATTCAGAATAAATGGCATAATTAACCTAATGTGGGATAATGATGATAAAACAATGGTTGAGAAGAGGTTTTTAAGCATTTCCATCTTGCCTCATTGGTTAAAAATTAATCAGATTCACGGTATTCATTCTTCTGTCCTTTAATTCTTCCCCTGATCTACCACAGTGATGCCATATTACATAATGCTCTGCAGATTAGCTGTGCTCCCAGCTAGCATGGTGTATATTCTGCTCATCTTCATATTGCTAACACTGAGACACACTACCTACAATGCAACATTACTTTCATTGTTGAATTAATTATATATGATATGCAAGAAAATTAAACATTACTTTCATTGTTGAATTAATTATATATGATATGCATGAAAATTAAACATTAGTTTCATTGTTGAATTAATCACATATGATAGGCAGGTCGTAAATCAAATGTCTATGACATACACAGACACACACACAGGTATGTATATTCAGTCTCACTAAAGACACAAAATTTTCTTTAAGAAATCATGACCATATTAACCAAATGGGCAAGAAAAACACAAATCTATGGAAATTCTCCATCTTATAGAAAAGGAGTAAGTCTAGATTATCTTTCTTTAAATAGAGGCCAAAAGAAAGCAAAGAGATTCTGAAGCTTTTCCCCTTTTTTCCTAGAGGACTTAGAGATAAGGGCTTTCTCAACCACAGAGCACTGGTAAGCTCAGACAATGGACTTTATACTCCCACTTGGGTGAAAGGTCTCCTAGATATTTTTACCAGTTTAAGATTCAATAACAGGCCACCTACAACCACTTAATAAAGACAGTTAGTTAGCTACATCATTCTGAAATACAGAAGTGACTTTGGTCTTGTGGTTTTATCGTCTCCAACTTCATGGTCAAAGAGTTCTTAAACACACTTCTTGCAATTTAACTCCATTCTTCTTATCCAGTCCTTACTGGAAACAGGAAACAGCTGCTTTTCATCACTCAGAGAACATCCCTCATATTCTGGGAGACTATTATTAAGGCCCCCTCAGTGCGCTTACTTGCTCTCTCTAAGCTAAATAAACCCAGTTTCTTAGACTATACTTAGGGGGGTGATTTCTCAAACCTTCAATCACTGAGGTCACTAGCAAGGATGAATGATGCGATATAAAAGTATTCCTCCTACTGCTTCATGATTTCACCTCAGAACTGTCTAGAAAACCCTCTAATCACAACTCAAAGTCTTGAATCTTAACTGAAAGGTATCTTCTTCCTAAGAATAGACACAACGTTCCGGTTCCCTGTTGATCTCTCATTTTTCACCCACAAGGAGCTGAACTATAGAAGGCCTGAGAAATTGACCTGCTGCTAGCGTCCATTAGTGCTTTCTTGATTTCACGAGTTTATTTTGATCAGATCAGTCAACTTCCCATTCTCTTTTAGCCTTTGCTGTCTGCCTTTCTCCACTGTCTGAACATAGGGTACTAAATGTTAACAGTCGTGGATAAGCAACTGTTGGTTTATTTTAGATCCACCAGTCATTTGCTGCTAAATTTCTTTATACATCTTATTATGACAAAGATAATTTAGTTGACAATAGAAGGTGTATTAACAGGGCTCCCTTTTACCAGTCAGATTAAGCAGTATTCTTTGTTCATTCTGTGGTTAGTATCTTAGCTGATCCCCACAGCACATGGGGAATCCTTGCCAGAAAGCTAATCTCCAAGCACTTCTGGTCTTCCCAGGTAAGTTGTATGCTTAGCAAATATCAATTGCATACACTTTAAAACCTTTTTATGACACCTATACTTGTTGCTATTAGATAAGTTATTTAAATGGTTTAGAAACTGATGACTATATAGGGACAAAAGTAAATAGAAATGATTCTTCTATGAAATCCAAGATGAATCTCCTGCAAAGTCTTCATGAAAGATGAGTTGCTATAAGAAAGAAAGTTTATTGGAAAACAATTTGGCATTTCTTCAAAAGATAAACACAAAATTACCATATGATCCAGAAATTCCAATCCTAGGTATATACCTAAAAGAACAGAAAGTACAGACTCAAACAGAGACTGGTCCACTAAGGTTTGCGGCAACATTGTTCACAATAACCAAAAGGTGGAAGAAACCTGTGCCCATCAACAGATGAATGTATAAACAAAATGCAATATATTCATAGAATGGAATGTTATTCAGACATAAAAAAAGAATACAATTGTGACACATGCTACAAGATGGATGAACTTTAAAGCCGGTTACAAAAGGACAAATATGATTCCACTTACATGTAGTACATGGAATAGGCAAATTCATAGAAAGCAGAATAGAGGTTACAGGGGACTGCAGAGAGTAATGAGGAGCTAGAGTTTAATGGGTTAAAGTAAACAGGGTTTCTGTTTGGGGTGGAAAAATATCCTGGAAATGAATAGTGATAATGACTACACCATATCATGAACACATTTAATGCCCCTGAATTGGATACTTGAAGAACAGTTAGAAGTTAATTTTTATGTTATGTCTATTTTACCACAACAAATTTTCTTTTTAATAGTTAAGAGGTGAGAAGTAGCTATAAAAACGAATATGATAAAAATCTAGAAGGATCCTGCACTCTGGTTGCTCAGCAATTGTCCTTACATTTTTCTCCCTACTACAAAGAAAGTAAGAATTAGAAATTGAGAAGGAACACCAAGAAAGGGACTCCAAGGGGGATAGGAGGGAAGCCTGGTCTCCAGAAAAACGAGGGTATGAGGTAACCTGGGTAACTGATGACCAATAGAAAAAGACAATGATTGATGACCAATAGAAAAGAGCAATAATTCCTGGAGAATTATTAGCTAGGAAAGAATTTAAAAAGCAATGAACTTTCCCTGTGTTCTTAAATGAAATTTCTCTTTGTCACAATGAAATCTGGGCAGGTCACTTTTGCTCTCTACTCACGCTGCCTGTGCTGTTGCAGTTTTATTTTCTGTTTCTATTCTTTTCTGCTTTCAATGACCACTGTGCCTCAGTTGAGCTTTCTGGCTCAGCTGAGTAATCAAACCAGGTCAACTGGGTATGGGGAATCGGGCCCCCTGACCCGCAACAGAAATCATAGATGATGTCTGTATGTGGCTTATGCAGGAAATATGATGTGGGTTAGCAACTAGAAAAGTCATACCATTAGAAAAGTCCTTGGTCATTCATGAAGAACTCAGTCTCAGCATGTGAATTTGTGTGTGTATGTATGTGTGCGTGTGTATACATACATAGTCACATATGTGTGTATTTTGAAATACTAGCTTTAGAAAGGCACTTAAAGGCCATGTGCTTCAACCCAGTGCAGTTCATTCTCTAATACCTCTTTATCTAAAGACCTCTCATAGTGGTACACCCACAACTTTATTAGAAAGGTCAGCTCACTTTGGGACAATTCATTTTGTTGGGATTTGTCTTTATCCTGGATTTAAAATTTCCATCAATGGTCTTATTTAATAGGACCACTGTCTCATATTTATGCGATCATCATAGATTTTCAAATATTTAAACCTTTTTCCATGTTCTTTAGTTTTCATGAAAACTCTTTGGAGTGAACATTATGGCCTTGAGTATCGCCATTCTGTGGCTCAATGAAAAGAAGCCTGAAGTACTTAGATGTGTTACCAAAGCCCCCCAGGAAGAGCCTGGACTACTTTCTTGCCCTCTGGATACCGTCAGAGAAGGCTGTCCAATATTGCTGTCCTGAAGCAAGAGGTAAAATTCTCTTTCTTCTCGGTGTCGGACCCCCCTTAATATCCAGTGTCAAGATTTTAAGCCACCAGAGGTGGCTTCTGTTAAATGTTTCCTTCAGGATAAGGTTCAAGGTGCTTCACCATCCTTGTCAAGCCCTTTTTCAATGTTCCTCTTAAAATTAGTTCCTCAACAAAGTCCAGAGATGATCTAGTAGAGATGGAGGATACGTAGGCCATTATGAAAGTTCTGAGATACACAAAAGCAAGAAATGTAAAATCTGCATAGATGGAAACAAATGAAGCTCTGCCAGAAACATCGCTATGACAAGCAAGTTGAAATTTGCACAGGCGAATCAGAAAGGACGCTGTTGCTGTGTTTCTTGGAAGTGAAACAGTGGATCACAATACGGCCTGTCTCAAAACTTTCATAGTGACCTACATATACAGAATATGTCGAGTGTGGAAAGGGAAGTAACTACTGCTTGCCTTCTTCTGGTCATGATTTTTAATGCAAACTACTTTGGGCAGCAGCCACATCACATCATTGAGTCATAGTAAATTTTTAATAAAATAAAACCTTTGTTCTTATATACGAAATACTGTTAAGTCAGATTTTCCACCCCAAATCCTTTCTGGAAAAATGTGAAATAAAAAGAAATAAAGGAAAGCAAGAAGGGAGGGAGGTGGTCTTTCCAGCCCAGTGGTTTCCAACATTAGCCTGCATCAGAAACCTCTGCAGGGCTCAGGAACACACACTGCCTGTGATTCTGATTTAAACAGTGAGGTTGAGGCCCGAGAATTTGCATTTCTATCATGTTCCCAGGTGATGCCGAAGCTGCTAACCAGGGCAACACTGAGAACCTCTGTTGTAGTCTGTATCTATAGAATTCAGTTTTTGACATACATGCAAATTGCACGCATGCATATCTGTTAGCTGAACTTTATCATTTGACCCAGGTTTTAGCCTTTTGGAATCTCTATGAATCTTAAGTTTGTTATTCAAGCCACATAGTGCCAGCAGCAGCGCCTCCAGGGTCTTCATCACATTGGTGGTAACAATGCCAATGTTAAATATTACCCGGGACAAAACCAGCACTTGTTGCTAAATCCTTCCTTCCTTCCTGGTTGGTCATTTCCTCCATCAATACTGGTGGTATGCTGTATACAGCAGAAAAACAGAATTTCACCAGGTCAAATGGGCTATGAGGTCCCAGTTTAGGCCAGGAGTCCTGGCCATGTGGGACAACTGACACTCCATTCTGTTTCTTCGGTGGTCACTTAGGGTACTTTGAAGAGGCCATAGGGTTGTGCCCAGTACCTTTGAAAATCATTATTGTAGTAAAACGCTTAGAGGCTCTGGAGTCAGACAAATCCCAACTACTGCTTACTGAATCTGTGATTTTCCCATTTATGAAAGGGGAAAATAAAACCCACCTTGTTTGCTGGTGGAAAGCACTAAGTCTCACAGAGGAGGCAAAGCACCAATTACATTGCCTAATATTCAATAAATGTGAATTATTATTATAATTACGTTCCTTAACTGGTCAAAAACTTTCAGAGGTTTCTCATGCCTAGTAAATAAACTGTAGATTTTTTAGTTTGGTATTTAAGACACAACTTGCTACCAACATATCATCCTAGACTTGCCTTTCATCCCTGTAAGTGTGGCCTAAATGGTATCTGTTAAAATGGATCCCACACTGTCTTTAGATTAGCAGCTCTGTCAGCATGCTTCCCCTTTCCTCTAATTTTTACCTAAGATAAATAAACAAAAACATAAATAAATAAAACCCTCCCAGGCTTCTAATCCCAACTTGAAGTCCAGCTTTCCAATGAAGTGCTCACTCTCACTCTCAAGTTGGACTTCCTTGCCTAGTTCCCATGCCATTACCTGTATGCTGAGCATTTGATATTGTAGGTGCAATGTATCCCCGGATGCGTGTAAATGTCTACTCCCTCCAATAGGATATTAAGCTTCTAAAAGATAGGGGGAAACATAAACTTACCTAAATCTCCACAAAATCTTGTGTTCCAGTTTGATGACACTGATAGCTTAAGGCATACATCGTCACTAATTGATTTTGGAGGAATTTGACTCTCTGAGTGAAATCTTGATAATACTGCTATTTTTCTCTCAGGCAGACAGGCACACAGAGGACACTCCTGAAAGCATTTCTTGGCTTATCCACATGAGGAACTCCAATACACTCCAACATTCACAACTCTGGAAGGCTTTCATGGACTTCGGACAAGCCTTCTACCCTTCATGCCAGAAAATTACAATACTAATAACTAGCAGTATTGAAATGTCTGATATGATCAGTTAACGTGTCTAGTCATTCATGCACTCATTGAATAACTGCTAAGCATCTTGTATGCAGCTGAGTCCTCATTTATTCATTTGTTCGAATTTATTTTATAGCTTGCTTCCTCTAGCTCAGTTCAACAAACATGAACAATGGCTGGAGCAAAGCATTACATTTATATCCCAGGACAATAAGATGCGTTCTGTTCTTAAAGATCTTTGTATAGTTAGTGAATACAGACAGCTTAACGAAAACTTCAAATGATGTGTTCACAGGGCACAATGAGGTGACAGAGAAAGGACTTATCCCCTAGCTCAAAGCTATCTGGGAAGGTTTCCTGAAGAAAGGGAAGACTAAAAAGATATCCATCAACATCTGAGAAACTGGAAAGATACTAGGTGCTAAAAGAACATGGGCCAGGTAATAGGGACATGCTGCCTTGGCAGAAGGGAGAACAGAGAAAGTTTAGTTCTTTCTAAACTCTATGAATTTGGGTTTAGGGAGAGTTGACAGGTGTATTGGTTTCCTAGAACTGTAGTAACAAAGGATCATAAATTGGATGGCTTTAAACAACACAAATGTATTGTCTTACTGGTCTGCAAGCTGGAATACTGGAATCAGTGTTGGCTGGACCATATTCTCCCTGAAGCTTTTGTGGAGGATCCTCCCTTACCTTTTCCAGTTTCCAGTGGTCTGGGGCAGTCCTCTTGTCTCCAGAGTTCCTGCCATTGCCACAAGGCACAGTCCCTGTGTGTTTTATGTCTTCACACAGCTGTCTTCTTATGGGGACACCAGTCACACTGAATTAGGGACCCACGTCCCTCCAGTACAACTTCACCTTAACTAATTACATCTGCAATGACCCTATTTCAAAATAAGATCTCATTCTGAGGTGCTGGGGATTATAACTGCAACATATCTTCGTTTAGTGGGGGGAATACGATTCAGCTCCTTACAGTCTGGATTCATTAAATATACTGTGTTGAGCATCTTCTAAATGCTGACTCTAACCAGGAGGTCCTTCAGAGCAAAGAATGTTCTTTCTTTTTCCTGTTACTCCCTGATCCCCACCTCAAGTCTTCTCCACAGTAACTTACACAATACACTATCTCTGCCTGGTAAACCCTTATTAGCTGACAGACTTTATCAGAAAGACACACTTGATCAGGTGACAAATAAGCCCCGGAACAGTAAGTCCTTTATGGTGACAGATAAAACCTGCTTCTCAGAACTGTATACACACCCACAAACCCACTACGGAGGTCAGACACACAAAAAGGCCAGAAAACTCATCAGAAACAGCAAGTAATTTGATATTGTCTTTTACACTTTCTACTTAGTATATTTCATTCTGGAGATGAAAATGATGAGGGAGGAAAAGCAAGAAAAGGAACTCCAAAGTAGTAGCAAATGGAGCATTACAGAGAACTGGAACTGGGTACAATGGCCTTTATTTCACTGACGCACAAATGGAGTTCTCTCTCCTGTGGGACTGCAGCCTCCTCTACCCCGCTGGGTCCCTTCAGGGGTGCCTAACAAACCTCCAGGCTGCATGATTATCCTTCAGAAGTGGCTCACCAGACCCTGTACTTACCATGTCCTGTAATTGCCCTGGCTCCTTTGTAATTGCATCTTTCTAAGAGCTTGTGAGTCGTGTATACCTGGCAAGAGCCTCGCAAGAGCCTGCAGAGTTGGCGCCCGTGGACATCAGCCTCAGAAGAGAGAAACACATGAGCTCTTTGAGCTCAGACAGATTCATTATTATGCCACTATATTAACTTTCTTTTTACAGTACGGAGTAGCTGTGTGCATGGATGTGTGCCTGCATTACACAAACCTATGCACAATTACGAACAAGCATGGCACACACAGACCTTCAGGGACCTTTATGGAAATGTCGCTGTGTATGTCTTCAAGCTACACACGCGCATGCGCACACACACAGGGCGTGTCTCTCGTCTGTGATGAAAACACCTTGTAAGTCTCCATTGTTTCCTTCTACAGACGGACCTTTGTGCTGACTGCACATGTGCATAAATAAGTAAATTCATCTCCACAGGTCTAAGGGATGAAGGGGTCCTTTGTGTGAACAGGAAGTCTTTCAGATGCTGCAGTCAAGAGCATTCAAGAAACCACTAGGCCTAAATCATACGACAGAGAAGAGGATTCAACCGGACTACTTCAGTTCAGGCCGGGAAAGAGATAGGGGCAGTGTGACATTTAACAGCAGAATTTGAAGGAAAACGCAGTCAAGACCATACTGTCTTCTTCAATTCTGGCGGCTGTACCATGTAGTCTGCTCCCATGGATCTTGACGATCACCCAGCTGTTTCCCCCCATGGAGGGAAAGACCATAGTGTCTTCATCTGGGCTGAATCCCTTCAATCTCTGAGGCTGTACCATGCAGTCTGCTCCCATGGATCTTGACGATCACCCAGCTGTTTCCCCCCATGGAGGGAAAGACCATAGTGTCTTCATCTGGGCTGAATCCCTTCCATCTCTGAGGCTGTACCACACAGTCTGCTCCCATGGATCTTGACGATCACCCAGCTGTTTCCTCCCATGGAGGGAAAGAGTCTCCACACAACGGTGAACTCTCTGGGGCTGTATCTTTGGATTTTCTTATTTGACCTCCCCTCTTCCAATTCTGCTCTGCCCTGCTACTAACTCATGTACCCTTGGGGAACACACCTCTAACACTCCTTTCCTGCCTCCTGCCCCCTACAACACATAAAGCCTGTATCATAATTTAAGACCCTGCTTATATTCAGCTGAGCATTTTAATTTAGGACATATGAATATAAAGTAATGAGTCTAAATAAATAAAAAAAGTAATGAGCCTGGTTTTTCTATAAACAAAAAGTTTAGAGGTTACCCAACAATATCAGTTTCATTAATTTATTACATAACATTATATATTTTTTACCTACATGGTTAGTATCTACTTCATCAGAGTAAGCTGTGAATAAATCACAGAAAATGAGGATGTATGTATATATGTGTGTATATGTATATATCTTTCTTCATAAATATTTAGATAGATATCTTTAAAACAAATGGAGCAGAATTTACAAATCCAAATAAATTAGTGATGTTTCTCAAAGCAATTCCCTTGTGAAGTTACATACTTTTTAAACAATGTTCTTTGAACTTGAATATAATTTTGAAATCCTTTTTCAATTCATTTAAAAGCATTTACTGAGTGCCCCGCATGCACCAGGCACTATCCCCAGGGGTCTAGAGGTAGAGATAAGGTCATAAGTGGCACAAAGATGAAGTAGGTGAAGTGCAACAGATAACGAAGAGTATCAAGGGGAAAAGTGCAGTAGACACCGGGGTGAGGATGTGCTGGGAAGAGGGACCCTGAGATGTTAAACAGGGTCCCCAGGAAGAGGTGACATCTGAAAAAAGAGGAGTTAAGCCATGTGGACAGCTAAGAAGAGCAGCGTGGGTGAAGAGCATCATGGGTGATGGCAACAGTGACCACGAGCCTCAAGAGGGAGAGAGTGCAGAGAGTTTGAGGAACAGCAAAGAGTCAGCATGGGGGAGCCACATAAGAGAGGAGCAAGTTATGATTGAAGGGCGGGCACTTGAGGAACAGATCGGAGCCAGCCTCATAAGGCATAGTGAGGACCATGGTTCCTGCTCAGGATGAGGACTGTGGCTCCAGAAGAATGAGGTTAGGGCTTTAAACAGGGGATTCCGAGCTAACCAACTTCTCATGCTCTGTTGCAAACATCTTCTAAGGAGACCAGGGTAAGAACAGGGAGACCAGCCAGGAAGTCACTGCCAGAGCCTGAACAAGAGATAACAACTTTGTGGATGAGGATAGTAGCAGCAGACATGTGGGTGGTTGGTTTTCGATGTATCATTAAAAACTAGAAAAGTCAACTAAATTACTTATTTTTCTCTTTGGTAGAATTCTGGAAGTTTAAAAAAATAAACACTACCTTTTACAAATCTGGATCCACCCCCATGGAAGGAGTTCTAAAGTACAAATGAGTTTCAAAAACAGAGTTTAAAAAAGGAATTCCAAAAAAGTATTCTCAGCAGTGCTGGCATTGGGAAGTAAACATGTATTCTCTCTTGAAACAGTTTTTGCACTGGTGGAGGTTATGGAAAAATCAGAATATTGAACATTTACAAATCAAAAAATCGTATCAAAAATCAATTCCAGGCCAGGCATGGTGGCTTATACCTATAATCCTAACACTCTGGGATGCAGGAAGGAGGATCAGTGCTGCATGCGGCCAGGAGTTCTTGAAACGAGTCTGAGAAAAAGCAATATTCCTATCTCTACCAAAAATAGAAAAATTAGCTGGGTGTGGTGGTGTGAGCCTGTAGACCCAGCTATTTGGGAGGCTGAGGCAGGAAGATTGCTTGAGCCCAGGTGCTTGAGGTTGCAGTGAGCTCTAATGATACCACTGTCCTCTCTAGCCTGGGTGACAGAGAGAGATCCTGTCTCAAAAACAAAACAAAACAAAACAAAACATCAACTCAGGAAGCATATGCCGACTGTTTGTGTGGTGATGGAGCCGGGAGATAGAGTAAGGGTTCAGGGATGAAATAAAAAGATACTCCCATTGGGGTTAGTCAGTCTATAATCATTCTTCTAAAAGAGAAACAAGACACATTGCAGCCCTCCGCCCACCACTGCTGTCCTTAGCCCCTTGATAAGGCAAACACACAGGCTGCCTCACTCCCCTGCTCTGTCCCAGTGACAACAGGAAACTGGTCAGACCTTGTCCAACCAGAGAAGACTGACACCATCATGGACTGGTTTCACATGTTCTACATGACAAGAAAAACCCAGATAATGATCTACTCTTTCTGCATCTAATGTGCCAGAGACTTAACATACATGTTCTCCCCACACACTCGTTAGATAAGAGTTGTTATTAAAAACTGAGGCTCAAAAAGAGCAGTGATTTGTGAGACCAGAAAGCTAACAAGTAAGAAAAGTAGGTGAACAGGGCTGACTGGCTGCACCTTTGAGACCATCACAAGCAGAGTAAGAGGAAAATAGTCTTGGAGGTGGTCAGGACACAAACTCCTGGCCCAGCAACTGAGAACCCAGATCCTCTGCAATAAGGGCTAGGATGAGCTTGCATTATGAAGAGATTTTGAGCAGGTCCTAAATGGAAGAGATTGTTTCTTATAAAAGTCTAACTTTCATATAAATTGGATTCAATTCTGACTAAAGTATATTACTTAAATATTAATTTTGTAATTCAACTTGTCAATATGTTGCTTAGGATACTGCATCCTCATCTATAAGTGAAACATGTTTGTAATTTCTCTTTATAACAATATATTTTTTCTCCAATTTCAATATCAGGTATATCCAGATCAAGTAGAATGATATTGAAATACTTCTTTTTTATTGTTTGTAAGATTTCTGGAATTGCTTGTTTTGTAAAATCATTGTGGTCTAAGAGTTTATGACAGTTTGAACTTTGTTATTTAATCCAATTCATTGCTTAATTACTGTTTTCCTATGAATGATTATACTGTGGTTAATATGTTAGCATAGCAGTATTCCCAGATAGTTTTTTGTTTGTTGGGAGGTTGGGCTATGGGGGGGCAGAGTTAATACTTTGCATGAAATATCTTATCTTATAACAGTGAAATTGCTTTCTCTTTTGTCTTGTGATTTTTTTTGAGGTGAAATTTAAGTTTTTGTGTGAGTAGTACTATTATACCTATCTTGAGTATCTTGCTTGTACTGTATCACATCA